>JAJOZX010000882.1:177500-197500 GCA_023014485.1 Bathynomus jamesi | reverse complement strand
TACACACATACACACATATATAAGTATATAAATCTACACATAAAAAAACTTTGTTGAAATAAAATTATTTAGCAACTAATTTAGGTTGTTAATTCAACTTTTTAATTAAGTTTGTTACAAAGTAAATAAGTAAGCACACACGTTTAACGTAATCAGTGTATGCCTAATTACCCATAATATATACGCACATACTTACATACATGTCGAGACAAGTATGTACGTAGTACTAGGTACGTATTGTACGCGCATACATACACACGTATAGCTGGATAGATAATTGCCAATATCTTCTAGAAATTACTGAATACGTTCACAAGACCTATGAATCATTTATCTGCAATAAACAAACTTTGCAAATGCAAGTATGCAAATAAATGAAGAGTAATGGCTTATATCTATAAATATGTATTATTTTATTCCAGTTGGGAACAGGAACTGACTCAAAACTTAGGTTTTGTGACAAATCCATTTCAGTAAGTGATAGTTGGGTCAACATACCTTTGTAACCTTAATTTTGCTTCCCCCGAATTGTTCGAAGGTAAAGCGTGTTGCTCCACCTGCAGCTTAACGCGAAATCCGAACCACGAATCACGATCTACAACAGGGGGTCAGGAATTACAAACTCCTCACTCGGACTCGAACTCATGACTTACTGATCAGCAGCCCAGCGTCTTAAACTTTTGGCTACCCAGGGTACGCATTTACCTACCAACCAATTTTTCTTATGGAAAGAAGAACAGTTGGGTGAGCTGGGCGCAGCCTGCCATCGCCGGGAATGATTATATATATATATATATATATATATATATATCTTTGGTTGGTTGTCCCTTTGCCAATAACAAAAGGGAAAGAAACTTGGAAAAGAAACAAATCCCACAACAGACAGTTCCAATCACCGAGAGGAAAAGACGAGTCTCTCTCTCTCTCTCTCTCCGAACACTGCGGTCACCCTTCCTTTACTTCGGATATAAGTATTTATTGTTATTGTGTGATTAACACACAAGTTATAATAGTGAGCGTTATTACTAACTTTATGTTCCATTTATTCTCTTTTGTAGTAGTTATAATAAGAGGTGTTACTATTAATTTTACATTCCTTTACTATTCTTTCGCGATAGTTGTGACACTAACCATATTAACTATATTAGTAATACATTTTAATATATATTTTTCTGCACCAGTTTTAATACGAGGCATATAGTGTATGAAGTCTAATAATAATTAAAATAAAGGTGCTCTTCCAATACGTGCTCTACCATAAAATGTACATTCCAATATGTGCTAACTAACGAAAATATCACGACCTAACCTAACCAATCGTTAGGTCAATTGTACGCCTTTGACGATTGGTTAGGTTAGGTCGTGATATTTTCGTTAGTTAGCACATATTGGAATGTAAATTTTACGGTAGAGCACGTATTGGAAGAGCACCAAAATAAATTATAATAAATTTTCGGTGATACTTATTCTTTAAAGGTTTTCTGAAATAAAGGTGTCGGTTGTTGAATTTTTTTTTGTACAGCCGGTTAACTTCATCTTTTCTCTCACGAAAACAAACACACACACACACACGACGAGATCAAAATGAGTTACCTTGGAACGAGTCGACGGCCGTAGTTCAATGGATAACAATTTCAATGTAGCGAAGTGAAGACACTGATGCTGGTAATATAATAATAATAATATAGAGGAGTTAGAGAATGGGCCGCATTAATTGGCCTGAGAACTGTATCAGTTTCTGGTCCTCGTGAATTATATTATTATTATTATTATTACTATTATTATTATTATTTATTATTATTATTACTTTTGAACTGAAACAAATTTTATTGTGGCGCATAACATTGAACGCAAAAGATGTAGATATATAAGGACAACAATCGATTAATATCGATTATCTTCCCACACGTCTCATGAAAAGGTAGGACACGTCTTGGCATAGAGACAAGAAGGGATTTTTGTGTCGTCGCGTGCTTAACATTTTGCTAACATACGCACAAAATGAATAATGAATTTGTGATAAAATAAAAAAGAAGCTAGTGTCTAAATTTCATCAGTGTGCATACACTGATATTTTTTATCATAATTAATACTGTATATAAACTTCATAATATTCGCTTCATTAATTACAAACGCTCTTAATCTAAATTATACTTTTTTAAAAATACGTTCGAAAAATTAAGTTAATATTTTTTTCTTCATCACTTACAAACCAATCAAGACTATTTTAGTGTAAGCAGGAACAATCTTCGCATTTTCAAAATTGACTACTACTACTTGTACAACTACTACTACTACTACTACTACTACTAAAAATTTGTTAACATTGTACTCCAATTTCATTATTGATTTTACTGAAGAGGTTCTGATGATTCTTTTAACTCTGCCTTGAATATCCACAGAACATTTGCATTATTTGTGCGTTTCTCCATCCTGACTGCGCTTCCAGTGGTTATACAGTAGTGGTAAAATTTTTTAAAAAGTGGTGAAAATTCAGTTTTCTCACCTTAAGGTTCAGGTGCTCCTAAACTTGTTAAGTAGGATTTATATTTGGGCTAAAAGTTGATCTGGAAAAATGTGCCGTTCCTTTCCTCTCTTTTCACACAAATGTGTAATTAACAAAAAAAAAAAAAAAAAAAAAACCACCCAATTTTAACAATAGAGGAAATGCGGAATGCAAATAATCTTTATAGTTTCTGATATTTTCTGGTATCTAATATAGTATCCAGTAACATACATTGATTAGTCTAAAGCAGGAGGGGTCACCGACCTTTTTTTTGTTCACCGCCCACTTTTACGATTTTTTGAAAATTAAAAAAGCTTATCGCCCACCTTAGATCAAAAAGAATAAATGAACATAATCGATAAAATAAATAATGAAATAAATGTTTAATTACCTTTAACGTGAGCCCACTAGTGGGCGCTACCGCCCAGGTTGGAGACCCCTGGTCTAAAGACTGGTCATCGGTATGACGAATCAAATACATCTACGCTGTGAATATTTATCTTCTATAATTATCTTTACATATTGCCTTCGGAAAGATGTTGGAAATGAAATTAATTATTCAATTCAATGCCCAGTTTCCACAACGAATTCAAGTAGTTAATAACCGATAACGTAATAAATATTCGTTTGAAATGTAATTTTTTTTTCAATTTCCAATATACTAAATATTTTCATTTAAAGTTTTTCATAAATTAATTACATCAGTTTCGTAGAGGCAGAAAAATTAAAATTCTCAATTTACATTTCTGCTTTTATCACTCGTATATGCATATCAGTGCAAGATTTTTTTTTAATTGCTATGTTGAATTTTTAAATTAAATAAATCTGTGGAACAATAAATATATATATATATATGGGCACCCGGTAACTCATTGGTGAAGCTCTGGTTCGCTCCGACCTGCTGGCTCCTGAGGTTGGGTTGAGTTGGCCTTTTATCGTTTCATTGCTCGGGCTAAAGGTGACCCTCGGGGCACACTCACTCCAACATCGTGGAGAAATGAGCTTCCTGGCTGTTACTAATTTTACCGGAAGTTCCTAGAACTAGAATTATGATTCGGACGTAGCTAATTAACTCCACCTTTTGCTCTCCCAAAAATTTTATTCAGACATGACCTTTTATTCCTCATTTAAACCTTTACAAAGCCGATTTTCAGCGTTCTGAGTTTCGAAATTACTGTAGATCAAAGCTCCTTCCACGTATTTTTTATGTTCTTTTTAAATTTTATATTTCAAGGGTTCTTCCAAGAAGTTGAGAATTTGTACTTGGATTTGGATTTAAAAATAAGTTGGGTGAATAAGTTGGGTGGAAATTAATAATCATTATTAACATTGTAAATTATTAAGAAACTCGTGTTAGCTTTGAAGTAACGAAGATTAGCTTCGCTTCGATTATTTTTTAGATTTAATAACGTATATAAGACGCAAAGATAACCTGGCAAATGGAATTCATCCGTAAATGTTGATGTCTGTAGTTCAATTTAGCAGACAGCCTTGTTCCTTGTTCTTTAATCCACTATAAAATCAAAACATGAAAATATTTATTTGATATCATAAAGTTACAATCGCCGTACGAAAGATGTACGTGTTCAGATTACATACAGTAACATACAACAGCAAAGCCAATACTGAGAAGCATATCGGAAGAGAAGCATTATTTCTTATTTTAGATTATTGCAGTCGAGTTATGTTTAAGGAGTATCAATGAGAGAGATACCAAATGAGTAAAGAGGTAAAAGGTAACATCCGAGGAGCTTATGTCCCCACTACGTTGGGGTGAGTGGGCCCCGAGGGTCACCTGAGCCAGAGCAGAAACGGAGTAAGCGGCCAACTCAACCCCACCCAATGCCAGCGGTTGGGAGCGAACCAGCGACACATCACTCAGAATCCGCCACCGTAGCCACTAAACTACCGGGTGCCCTATACCAAATGGGTGCAAATTTATATTAAAAGGTAAATTCGTTTTCATGTAAATTTCACTGTTCTTTAAATTTTAACATCAGCGGTAGCGAAAAAAATATAATCTTTCGTTTGAAAAGCAGTGTTGCCACATTGGACCAAAGGTGTATATTGTTATGTTTGATTTTTTATACTGAATGTATGATAATGCTAACAAATAATATGATCAATGCCCTCCTGTGAAGAATATTTGTATAATTCAAAATATAATAGTTTAGATATTAAATACATTGACATATATATATAATATTATATAGATAGATAGATAGATAGATAGATAGATTATATATATATATATATAATATATATATATATATATATTATATATAATATATATATATATATATAATATCGGGTCGGCAAAAAAAAGGGAGACCTTTTAAATCCTTCATATCTCGGCAAATACGGTACATAGAACCATGAAATTTTAGTATGTTAGTACTAGGTAATTTTATGGTTTGTTTGCTATCTTTTAGCATTTTAGCTGAGAAATTGGATTTATGGCGAATATTCCAGAAAAATCTTACTAATCATAGGTTCAAGTTGATAATTAAAGCGATTTTAATTAACGTAAGCCAACTTAAATTTTGTTTTCCTCTTTTTCAGATATTAGGTCCCAGCCCTCTTTACAAAATGCCATTTACTTCAGAGGACCAAGTTCTTATAAAATACTATAGGCTTGAAAAACATTATGGACGAAAGAGATTATTGTTAGAGTTTCCAAACAAAGGATGGACTGCAGGAGGTTTGGACAAGCTTTTCAAGAAAATCGATAAAACAGGAGATATCCAAAGAATACCAGGTAGCGGTAGGCCAAACACAGCTCGAACTCAAGAGAATATAAGGATTGTAGAAGAAAGAATACTCAGTCAGGAGAACCGACCTGGAACGCATATAGCACCAGCAAGAATATCAATTGAGCTGGGAATATCTTGGAGCAGTGTTAGGAATATCATCAAGAAGGACCTTAAAATGAAACCATTCAAGCGAGTGTCTGGTCAAAAATTGGGTAAAAAATGTGAACAGAAACGACTGGAACGTGTAACTCGACTGCTACGACGTGTAAGTGCCGACAAAGTTAATTAAACTTTCTTCACAGACGAGAGACTGTTCACTGTTGAGCCACCAAGAAACAGTCAAAATGACAGAATTTATTCGACAGCCCGCTACAAAAAAGAAGTACCAGACAACAATCTTTTTGCAACCAAGAACCACTTCTCTGCTAGCATCATGGTTTCTGTTGGAATATCGAAGCTTGGAAAGACATCGATCCACTTCATTGAGCCTGGCACTAAAGTAACAGCTGAATACTATCGCAATACTTTGTTAAACAACATGCTGCCAGAAATGCGAAGATTAGGAAATGGTGGATATTTTCTTTTCCAGCAAGATGGAGCCACATCTCATACTGCGCGTGAGACTGTTAAATATCTGAAAAGCGATGTTCCAGATTTTCTTGAACCAGAAATTTGCCCACCAAACAGTCCTGATTTAAATCCTGTCGATTACAATCTTTGGAAAAGTTTGTTACGGAGAATTTATCGGGTGAAAGTAAGAAATGTCGCTCATTTACGACAGCTTCTTCTGGAAAAATGAGATGAGCACCACAAGAACAAATCAATAAATCCATAGATGAGTTCCGTCCTAGACTGAAAAAGGTTGTGGAAGTTCGTGGTAAACATATCGAGCAGTTTTTTTAACATCAAGGTAGCACCATATGTGAGTACTTTGTAACTTTTTATCCGCACATGCAATGCAGTCGTAGTGTAAATGGAGAATTTCTAGTGGTATAAAGAAATGTTCAATAAATCCGTAATTTTCATTAGTTTTCTTTGAAATTCGCTCACCTTATAGGAAATTTACTTAGTTGTGAGGTGTGAAAAAAATACTGAAATCTGACCATAACTTTGGATTTTACAGCCAAAGTTCGAGGTCTCCTTTTTTTTTGCCCACCCGATATATGATGCAAAGCCACAAGGAAAAAGAAAAATGATTCCAAGGCCTTTCGTGTATTCAGAAGTACACCTCGTCAAGGTACTTCTGAATACACGAGAGCCCTTGGAATCATTTTTCTTTTTCGTTTTTTCTTTTTCCTCGTGGGTTTGCATCATTCATTCATTTCACGTGTTTAATTGTGAAAGTCATCCCATATATATATATACTGTATATGCTGTTTTGTTTAGCTTACACTTTTTACGAAGTCCGTAAACACTCACGTCCACCTTTTATATTGCAGTATTCATTTTTTTTTATTTTCAGCAATCAATTTGCCTCACCGAAACTCTTGATCAATACACCACGCTCTATCTTTTCTATACTTTCATATTTTGAAGGAACTAAAGCTGCATCACTAACTTAAAGTTCATTCCTCGTCGAGGTGAAGCGATGCATTCATTAAAAATTTATAAAATGAAAAGGTAAAATGAGATTAAGCCCTGCATAAGAAAGATATATAGGTAAAGGCAGGACTAAAATTTTTAGTTTGAATTTGTTATAATGAAAAGAAAATATTAAAAGATGGGATTAAACTACTTGTTTTTTAAGAAATATCCGGATTTGGAGGGAATAGAGTGGTGCTCGTAAGTATTCGTACAGAGATATATTCCAGTTATATTTGTTCTTTTCTTTTGTACCAAGCATAGCATAGTTGTGAAAAGTTTACCGTTCGTTTGGAAAAATTTAACAAACAAAAACATCGGTTCAACTCCAACATATAATGTAAAACATCAAAGAATTTAAGGAAAATATTAAAAAGTTAAAATGCAAAAGTTTTCGTACATTTAATTACAAAATCATTTAATGCTTTGCGTGTTCACTGTTTGCTTGAGTGACTTCAATGATTCGTTTTAGGTATTTTTCTACAAGGTTCCTATCTCATTAGAAATTTTAGCCTATTCTTCTAAGAAAATTGTCGCAATTCATTCATATTCGAAGGGTGTCTCTTGCGGACACATTTTTTTCAAATCAAACCATAAATTCTCGATTAAATTGAGATCTGGACTTTGACTGGGCTATTCGAGAAGCTTGAAATTCTTTTGTTGAAGCTATTTCATGGTGCTCTTACTTTTATGTTTTGGATTATTATCTTGTTGCTGTACCCAATTGCGACCCGACCCATTCGTAACTTCCGGACTGAAGGCAATATATTTTGTTCTAAATTTTCCCGATATTTCTTTGAATTTAAGATTCCACTGATGACAACGGCTTTCCTGGACAGAAGTACTAAAGCATCCCCAAAGAAGCAAACTACCATCACCATGCAGGCCCCTAGCTATGTGGGGTGCAATGGGTGCGTACGCACCCCCCCCCCCCCCACGGCCCGTGGAGGTCCGCCTAATGGGACCAACGGATCATTTAAAAAACACTAAAACATTACACAAGTATGGTCATATAAAAATTAAATATAAGGTATAACTTCATATTTCTATCACCATGGTTGTTCATGCACTTCAATTTTTATCTGATAACCTGCATTAACACATCACGGAGGTGAAAGTATTATTCAATTCCCTCTTCGTACTTTAGTATGCTATTCATACAGCCTATACTGAGCAAAGTTTGTGTGTATATTATAGCCTATACAATTCCCAACTCTAGCTTGCCCACTGGCTACTGCTCCGTCTCCGGTGCAATCACGCATCAAGGAGGGGTAGGGTCCAGTTTGTTCATTTATTGTTTTCATTAAATTTTTGTAAACGATATATATTTATAATATACAATGGATACCAAGCCTTCATGTTATTTTTTGTTTGATTACACTAATTTGAGTAACGTTTATTAATTTGATACAAATTTAATGAAAATTTAATGACAATAGGTAACTCGGTTACCATGCCCCCGGACCCCTCCGAGGAGCTCGGGCCTTCGGCGCTCGTTTGCACCCCCTATAAAAAATCCTGGCTACGGGCCTGCCATGTTCAACCGTAAGAAGAACAGTTTATTTTTTCTTCGAATGTAGTATTTGATTTTCGTCAAACATACCGTTGCTCGTTATTCCTGAATAATTCAATTTTGGTCTTGTCTGTCCAGAGAACTTTTTTCCAGAATGCAAATCCACCATTTTTAATGATTCTTGGCATACTTTAAACGAGCTTCTTTGGGCACTTTTCGTAGCAGAGGTTTGTTTCGTGCAACTCTTCCATGCAGACCATTCTTTCTCAATGTACGACGTACAGTAGGGGGATGAAAATCGATCTTAGATAGTCTTAATGCTTGGCAAATACTGTATAATCTGCAGTCACTCGTGGATTCGCAGCAGTCATTCTTTCAATCAGTTTAGCTATACTGTACGTTCTGAAACCTTGCAAGGTCGTCCACACCTTTGTAGAGTTTTGATTGTTCCAAAGCCTTTCCATTTTTTTATAACTGCAGCAACCGTGGTAAATGTAATTCGAAGTTCTTTTCCTATGTTCCTATAACTCTTTCCAGACTCGTGTGCAGCAATAACATATTTCTTAAGATCTGTAGACAGCTCTTTACCACGACGATGCCACTGCTTAACTAATGGCTTGTATAGTTAGACGTCTTCATTGAAAATTCACAGAGAAAATTCTAGAATTCAGAATTGCCTACAGTCTTCAATCAAGAAACAGCCAACTACTGATAAAAAATTTAAATTCTTCTAGCCTGAGGTGAACATACAATATATTAAATATTTTTGGAAATAAATGTAAATAAAAGTACTAAAAGTTTTGCATTTTAACTCTTTTTATTTTCTCTAAATTCTTTGATTTTTACATTATTTATATGTTGGAATTAAATTAATATTTTTATTTGTTCATTTTTTTTCAAACAAAGGGTAAACTTTGCATAACTATCCTATGCATGGTACAAAAGATAAAGATGAATATAACCGAAATATTTCTCTGTGAGAATACTTCATATCTTTTCATATCTTTTCGTTCTGTTGTGAAGCGTCAACCGACCAAAATTCTTTTAATCTTTAATTCATCACCATTTCTGAGCTAACTCGTCCAATTATTATATTAACTTCTCCATGCTTTTTGGTGAATAGTGTTTTATTTTCATTAACGCTAGTTACTTTACTTAAACCGTCATACAAGCTATTATGAAAAATCCATCAGTCAACCGCATTAACACTACGTATCATATATCTCCATCTCTCTCATAAGTATTCAACTTTCACCAACATATTGGCATTCCTCTGATTCCTTATATTATTAATCACATCACCAGACATAGCTTCTTTCTTTCGAAACATTCAAATACTTTTCCTTTATTATCAAAGGCCATACAGACATTATTTAAAAACTTTTATTTTTAAATGATGCTATCTTTTGCCCTCATTTTTTTATATATGTATATAACTTTTCGGGTACTTTCTTTTTCTCCTTTCAATATTCCCAAACAAGATATTATTTTCTCAAAAGACCCATTTTTCACATCATTTGTTCACCAATGCGATTACATTGAACAAGACTTGTTCTTTTATTGCATTTTCCTGACAATGAAATAACCTATACTTTTTTCCTGAAGCTTCCACTTTAAAATAGAAAAAAAATGACGCATTCCAAAGCAGAGTTCGAAAAGCGTATTACACGAAAGCCAGTCAGCCATTTACTCATCTCAAGATTACGAAAAACCATTAAAGGCAAAGCTATGAAAGTGTTTTGGGCTAATGTGAAGAGGCAGTAAAGCACTTTGTGTTTGTTTGCGAATCACTTGAAAGTATATTTTGCTAATGCCTGAGGTGACGTACATAGAATACGAGTATGCGTAAAAACAACTTCTTTCCAACAGATACAGTAACTTAAGATGTTGACCAACGTTTCGTTTGGCTTTCTCATGATGCATATATTTACTTATAAATTTATATATCTAGATATACAGGATGGGCCAAAAGTCAGAACACATCGGAGAAACTGATTTATATTAAGAGTTTGCTTTTCCTGTTCCAAGTGAGATACGGATGGGAAATTAACGAAAGATGAGCAAGTGAAGTTGATCCTCATGTACGCAAGAGAAAGAAGAGAAGCTCGTACTGAAGAGGAACTGAAGACTCGAATAACGGCTGAATCTTTCAAGATTTCTCCCGTTATATTGAGACGTGTGAGAATGTCGCACAACAGAAGAATTGAGAAGTGTATCAGTGTTTATTATGAATAAACCAACATAATGCGTGAAACAGATTATTTCTCCTGTGTCCTGACTTTTGGGCCACCCTGTATAGTGCAGGAGATGCTGGTTAATCAGAAAAAATTAAAAATTAGAGGATTGAATTCAATAAAATACTGGACTTAATTTTTCAAATCTGAATCCTACTCCAGAATCACCTATACTTGTGGTATTATAATCTGTTAACAGCTCTCTTAAAGACACACACACACACACACACACACACACACACACATGTATATATATATATATATATATATATATATACATACACGTCCTTGAAAGATGATGGAAATCCCGAGAATGCCTTTTGCATGAGGCATTCGATCACTTTAATCGAATGAGGAGGAGAAGCCCTTTGAAAGATACGGCTCACGGGCGAGATAAATCTAAATGGTGGCTATTGACTTTTAAAGACTAAACTTAAGAGGGTGTCAAGTTGATGACGAGAAGCATCTGGAATATTTTTTAATTACATAATTTATAAAGGGTTTGTGCGAAACGATGTCATGTACAGGGAGTGGTTGCATTGTAGAATTATATGCAAATGACAAACTGGAGTATAAATTTTACCCAATAGCAGTGTTTGTGTGCGCAGTACACTACTTCTGTGTATACATAACATAATGTAACATAATTCAACTTTTTTCCGTACCCGCCTCTGGTGGAGGGAGGGAGAGGAGAGAGCCTTATGCTTTTCTATACAATATTCTAAGACTGCTAGAATAATTAAAAATGCACTAATTTAACAACACGAACCTCCCCGGGTGGACCGAAAGTCTTTCATGCTTCCTCTTATACTTGTAACTGCTTGTAACAATTTCTCTCTAATCGTCACCAGTATGTTAAATTAAACGACATTTCATCAGAATATGCTGTATAAAAAGGAGTTTCACAAGGATTTATCTTGGATCCTTACTTTTTTCAATACATATAAGCGATTTTCATCCATCAACAACATTAAACTGTATTGAGTACGCGGACGACACAAAAACACACTTTTACACACCACGATATGAACTACCTAATAAATTAAATGAACAGGCAATTAGAACAAATGAATGTGTACAAACAACTTTTACTGAACTTGACAAAATCATCATATACAGTATGATTATAACTAAAAAATCTGTAATTGCGCACACTCTATTAATATTCGTAATTGGAAACACTTTTGTTGTAAAAGTAGTTGTAAAAGTAAATGAAGTTAAAGTTCTTGTCATCAAGTTAGATAAATTAAATTTCAAAAGCTACATACAACATATCAAGTTGAAAATATCTACATTTCTCCACAAGAAATACTCAAACTCAAAAACACAATTCCCCAAAATGCTTTCCTTATAATGTATTACTCATTTATTCATCAACACTTATGGAATTACAGTATAGAATTACAACATGGGGTAGAACAAAGAATTATGCAAGATATCTGCGAAAAGTAATCCATAAAAAATGCTTATGAACTCCCTCAAACACTGACAACAGGCAATCTCATACCTCTCCACTGTTCAAAGATTTGAATATTCTAAGACTAAATGATTAATATAAACTAACTATCGATATCAATATGTACGAAGTTGGTAATAACAGAAACTATACTTCGCCCAGTCACAGAGCGATTACCCCGCATCAGAACAATTATCAACATAATACGAGGCTTCCCAATAATTTCATACACAAATTGCAGAATATGCTCTCTTACAAAGGAGCAGATATATGAAACTCTGCACCTATAAATGTCGGACAAGCACCATTGTTAATTTCGTTTCGCAAATCACTAAAGCAACACTTGATTAACTCCTAGTAATGTACATCTCCGTTCTACACACACACACACACACATATATATATATATATATATATGTATATTGCCACTTGTAAATGTTACTAAACAAAAAATCGAAGTCCTTTCAAAAAATTATAGATGCTAATAATACATGCAAAATTCACACTCTTAAATTGAGTGCAATCACACGTTATATAAATTATATTATTGCAAGTTTCCCTTATATCACACCATATATATAAAATGTGCCTCATTTATCTGTATTTCTCTTATTTTAAACTTGTTTCATTTTTCGTTTGTAATTATAGAAGTTAAGTTATGATTGGTATTTCATAAAGTATTGTTTACCAAAATTGCTTATCACTTCTTTCTTTTCTATTATTTCTATGTTTATCTCAATCTTCATTTCTAAAAACACAAATTAATTAAATGCATTTTTTGTTTCCCATTTTCTCTCTTCATTTTCTTATTTTCTTTTGTAAAAATTGAAATTAATTTCAAAGATTTTTGCCTGAAAAGCTGCCGTGCTTCCCAACACCATATTCAGATAAGGATGCTCCGCTTAGACTACTTATCACTAAAATACGAAATTAAACGTTAATACCAACGTTGTGTAAACCTACATGGATGTGATGTATACCTTATGTAGTGTATTCTTTCTAAGCAAAAACTTTTTTGTTTTGTTTGTATGAGCATTAATTAAAGCTAAAGAAATATTACTGCCTAGATCAGCCTGAAACGCAAAAACTACAATCTGAAAACCTTAAATTATTTTATAATTAAGAAACTGAAACGAGTCTGATAATTTCGTTTAAAAAAAAATCATAAAAAAAATGATATAAATTACGTTCCTGACATATTTTTGAAAAAATGAAAAATTCATACATAATGCATAAATTTATACATAATGTACATGTAACTTTACTATATTCAGAAGTATAGCAATATAATATCCATATCTTTAATTTAATTGAAACCTGCCACTTTACTTTTCATACAGTTTTAAAATAAGCAAAAGTCTAATGTACGTTCACTGACGTAACTTATAATAGTATTTAATCTAAAATCTTGCAAGTTCAGCTTCCTGTCCTAACTCATCTATACTGACTTATTGGAACGAAATCAAGAAGCCAAATACATTCAGAATTATACCAAAGAAAACTTTGTATACATACAATTCGAATATTTACACTTTGATACAGTTCTAATATGACTGATACAATATCATTTATTTATTTTAAGACTTATAAGTATATAATAAAGAAAATATTATGCTATTGAATATATATATATAAATCACCAAATTCTTCCTACATTTTTGTCGGTGGTCATTGAAGTTACATTAACTCCTACATGCGATATCTTTTACTCTTTTAACTTTTTAACCACTAACGTTTGCGTTAAGGCAGGGGGTGGGCTCCATTAAAAAGTTGAGAGAATGCGCTCTTTTATCGTATACAACGATTATTTTTTCGAATTTTACTTGCGTTAGGATTTTAATTAAAAACTCTAAATCAAATTACTACAACTTCATCTTACCTCAGGAATTTACACACCCAGTTTTATGTTCTATTTTTATTTTATTTTAGATTAGGTTAGGTTAGGTTACGGTAACCTAGCCTAACCTAAATTGAATCCCGAAAAACATCAACAACAAAGTGGTAGCTATTTTCCGAGTAGGAGGAAAGTGATACAAAAGATAGAACCGAATAGAAGAGAACTGAATTCTTCCCAATGAGGGGGCCACTCAATATATTTTGTCTCACCTTTTTTTTTTCTTTCCAAGTTTCCTTGTAAGTTCCATAAATTTTGTACACAAGTAGTTACATACCTTCTTTACAAGTTTTTATTTTTCCACATAGTCTCCATCCTTTTCTACGGCTTTCCTCCACCTCGAAACAAGGGCCTTTATTCCTTGCTGGTAAAAGTCCGATGGGTTCCGCTCGAGCCACCTATTAACCTCCTCAACAACCTCATTGTCACTCTGAAATTTTCTTTCACGAATAGCATCCTTCATTGGCCCAAACAAATGGAAGTCTGAAGGTGTCAGATCCGGGCTGTATGGAGGGTGGGGTAACAGTCAAGCGCATTTTTGTGATGGCCTCTCTTGTTTGCAAACTGTTGTGTAGTGTTGCGTTATCGTGCAAAAGAAGGACGTCTTCCAGTTATCTCCGGTCGAACTCGCTTTATACGTCTATGGAGTCTCTGCAGGGTAGCAATATATGCCTCTGAGTTGATTGTTTGTCCTTTCTTCATAATGTCCACTGTCCACCAGAATCACCCCTTTCATGTTCCAGAAGATGGTGACCATAACCTTTCCTGCAGAGGGAGCCATTTTGAACTTTTTCTTGCGTGGGGAGTCTGCGTGATGCCACTCCATGGATTGGCGTTTTGTTTCAGGTTCAAAGTGGTGTACCCAAGTCTCATCCCCAGTCACAATTCGTGAAAGGAAGTCATCCCCTTCTGTCTCGTATCGAACCAACGACTCAGAAGCAATTTCTTTTCTTTAGGGCTTTGTGATCGTCAGTCAGTTCGCGAGGAACAAACCGTGAACACACTTTTGAGTATCCTAGTTGCTGAATTATCGATTCACACTTCCTTCACTATTCCTAGCTCCAGTGATAGCACCTTGTATGTGACACGCCCATTTGATCAAATGATGCTGTTAGCACGTTGCACAGTGTGAGATGTGACAGCCGATGCTGGGCGACCGCTGCGTGGCTCATCATCGAGGCTGGCTCTCCCTCTCTCCGATGTTCTCACACGTTTAGACCAGCGTCCAACTGTGCTTCGATCAACAACAGCATCTCTGTAAACGTTTTGTAGACGTTTGTGAATATTTCCAACTGTTTCCTTCTCTGCTGTTAAGAACTCGATAACGGCTCTCTGTTTACGACGCACATCACTGTCAGACGCCATTTTCGAAACTGCGTTAACCATCGGTTTTATACAAGGAGGAGAGGTTTAAACTGGAAAAATCCGGTTATGTGAAGCGCAGAAAGTTCAAACTTACGGTCCAAAAGACATTTCAGCCCCCATGGCCTATAATTTAGCTATGAAAATGGGTGGGGCAAAATATATTGAGTGCTCCTAGTATATATATATATATATATATATATATATATATATATATGGAAATTATTTCACGAAAGTAACACGTGAATAATATTTATGATGAAAATAACCACGAAGGAAGAAGGAAACAGAATGGTGCTCAAGCGCTTTCGCCTAATGCAGGGGTGGCGAACCTTGTTACAGTCGCGTGCCAAAAAAACCATGTAAGCCATAAAAAAAAATTCGCGTGCTCACCAAAGTTTATATATATTACACCAAATTATAGACATTAAGTCTATTATTTTATGCTCATTGAATTGAATTGAATTGAATAACCATTATTAATAACTAGTACAGTTCCCGCCGCTTCGCTGACGGTTAGACAGGCTAAACTACAAAAAAAGAACCCAGCCGTGAAAATTTTGAGCTTCACATTGTGTCAACATTTCTGAATCTGGTATCTCCCAAAACCTCCTCACCCCCATTCATACAACTTGGGGGCTAACCCCCTCCCCATTACCCCCACCCCTCCCCATTACCCCACCCATCCCAATTACCCCCACCCCCACCCTTCCCCCATTGCTAAACTACAGAAAAGAACACAGTCATGAAAATCTTGAGCTTTACATTTCCGCCCGTAATACAATTTCTGAATTTTTTTTACAATTTCTGAATTTTTTTCTCACAATTTTTTCTCAAAATTTCTGAAAGTGTGACGGACAGACGGACAGACGGACAGACGGACAGCTCTCTTATTATAATATATAGATAAAATAAATACAGTAGTCTTTTTACAATTTACAATTTTTACATTGACATGAATAATTGTGAAGCTCGACTATTTATTTTTTAATTTTTTTTTTTAATTTAATTTGGCCCTTAAGCGTTAGACTTTACTGGGCTCTTATTAAAAATAAGCAGCTAGCTGTTATAAATTAATAATAATAAATAAATAAATAAGTAAATAAGTATTATTAATAGTTAAAACATGTATTACAATATTAAACAATATTAATGGACAATATTAAACATTATTAGTGGACATTAATCCAAGATTTTTGTTAGTATCCCATTATTAATCGGGATTTCAACTTGGTTTTAAACAAATTTACATTCGCAATATTTTTTATATCGGCATGCAAGTCATTCCACAGTTTCAATCCAATGAAAATGGGTAGTTTTTGAGATGAAGACAATCTAAATTGAGGTATAACAAGCTTTGATCTTTTTCTGGTCTGATACGAGTGGATTTCTTGATGAGTTACAAAATATCTATTTATCCATTGCAAATTAATGATTTTGTTCTTACACTTGTAAATAAAAATAAAATGTGCCATTTTGGTTATATCGTTGAGCTTTACTAGGTTTAGCTCTTTAAATAATGCACTAGAGTGATCAAGGAAATCAGCATCAGATAATAACCTTATTGCTCGTTTTTGGATGACAAAGATACCATTTAATGCGTTGTTAGCGGAGTTTCCCCAAATAAGGGTGCAGTATGTTAAATAAGGAAGAACAAGAGTATGATAAAGAGTCAACAAAACTTGTTTAGGGACTACATTTCTAAGTTTAAACATTATAGCAACGCTCCTTGAAATCTTTTTCGCGATATAATTTACATGATCACTCCATTGCAAATTCTTATATAGCATTACACCAAGAAATTTTGTTACAGTACACTCCTTTATGGCGATTTCATTAACATTAAGTTCATCAAGATATTCATTTCTTTTATTAGTAAAAATCATGAAATTTGTTTTACTGGTATTTAGGAAGAGTTTATTGGTGGTCAACCATTTCATTACACTGATGAATTCTGAATGAAATATATTCTTAGCTGTATTAACATCTTTGCAAGAAAAAGAGAGAGTTGTATCATCTGCAAACATTATGAAGTTCAGTATATCAGATGAACGTTGAAGGTCATTTATATATAATAAAAATAACAGTGGACCCAGAACTGAGCCTTGTGGCACACCATGTTTGACAAGCGCTTTAGTGGAGCAAACCTTATTACTGATACAAAATTATATCTATTGGACAAATAACTTTTAAACCAATCACTGATTGCTCCTCTAAAGCCGTAACAATACAATTTATTAAGTAGAATATTATGGTCGATTACATCAAATGCCTTACTCAAATCCATAAATATTGATATCATTATTTCTTTGTTCTCCTTAGCTATATTTACATTTTCCATAAGATTTAAAATAGCCATTTCCGTTGTTCTATTATTACGGAAGCCTGGGTTGGGTGGCATATATTCTAGAGGTGAGTGCTCATTATTTATTAATTGTGAGCGAAGCTTGTCCGCTATTGAAGTAAAATGTGCATTTAAAGAGTCTGCAATAGCAGTATCATCAGTAATTTCTTTATTATCAACATTTAATTTCTCTATTGAATTTTTCTTAATTTGTTTTCCGAGAAGATTGTTTATGGTTGTCCAAGTATTTTTCATGTCTCCTTTATGTTTGAAAAATTGATTGTTATAATAGTTATTTTGCAATTTTGATTATTTTAGTTAATTTATTTCTGTATTGAGTATATTGTATTTTAGGAATTTTGCTCTGCAATTGCAATTTGAATAATTTATCTCTGTTCTTTATTGAAGTGATAATTCTTGGAGTGATCCACGGATTTGCGACACTTTGGGGCGAAACTGTTTTTCTCCTTAAAGGAAAGCAAATATTAAAAATATGGAATAAGGTGTGATAGAAGAACTGAAACATATGATCTGGGTCATTTAAAGGTTCGTCACAGTCAAGTCGAGTATTTTCTACAGCCCCAATAAATTTTCTTTTGTTGACCTCTGAGAATATTCTGTAATCAATAGTTGTTTTGTCCGCAACCTGAACAATGTTATTGAATATAGCGTAAGTAGGAAAATGATCACTGATGTTAGTGGTTATAATTCTAGAGTTTACAAGGGCATTGCTATTTACAAATATATTATCAATCGTAGATTCTGTTATTCGATTGCCATAGCTGCAGACTCGAGTGGGTTTGGTAATAGAATGACTAAGATAGAAAGAATTCATTAAGTTTAAAAATTTATGATTGCTTCAGATTGCAAATTGATGTTGAAGTCTCTCGCAAAAATGGCATTCGATTTATGGAAGTTGCATAACATGTTATCTAAGTGAATTAGAAAGCTATTGATATTAGTATTAGGTGGTCTATATATTGCATGGACAGAATATACATTACTTTTGTCTTTTATATTCACAATCAGGTTTTCATTATCAATATTACATAGAGAAAATACTTCGTTAGAGTCGTAAGTTTGATGCACACACACAGAGATACCCCCACCAATCTGATCATCTCTTACAGTATGATAAGCAACGTAATTATCTATATTATATAGGTTTTTAATACTACTATTTAACCAAGTTTCCGTGAGAATTATAACACTAAATTTGACCGTAGAAGTTTTCAAGAGAGCCAATAAGTAGTTATAGTTCCTAGGTAAGCTTCGAATGTTTAGATTTAGCACTGAAAGATTTTTATAAATATCTTTTTGTAATACAAAGGCATTAAACTCGTCTATCGATGAGACCATGCAATTGCCTATACCAGATTCCTGATCTAGATTCTCTAAACTGGATACAGAATTGTTTGGTAATGAATTGAAATGATTAATATCGGCACATATACTATGAAAGTCTTTATCGATGAAAGCCATTTAACAGTAGTTCTCAAACAATTTCACTAAATATAGAATACTGGAATAAGGGGTTACTGCCCAGTTGAGCCGAGAATGGGAAAGTCGACTGTTGAGATTGTATGCGGAGTTATTCGCAGGCCTCCTGTGTGCCGACTGTTGGCTGGCGTTTTCTTAGTTCTCCTAGCTTAGTTCTCATAACAATTTCTATGAATGTATAAAACCCGCAAATTTGATCGCCCCCAAATGGGCACGCGTGCTATAGGTTCGCCACCACTGGGTCACTCTAATGAGTGTTCCTGAGGATGTCATTAGACGAAAGCGCTTGAGCACCATTCTGTTTCCTTTTTCCTTCGTGGTTATTTTCATCATATATATATATATATATATGAAAATTATTTCACGAAGGTAACACGTGAAAAATATTTACGATGAATAAAACCACGAAGGAAAGGAAACACAAAATGGTGCTCAAGCGCTTTCGTCTAATGACATCCTCAGGAACACTGAAGTATATAAAAAGGTTAAGCCTATATATAGGTTACAGAAAGAAAAAAAGAAAAATAAATAACATACATACACACACACACACATATATATATATATATAATATATACATACATATCTATATATACAAATACATACATACATACATACATACATATATATACAATAAACAGAGAAGTAAAAATAATAAAAAATTAAAAATTAAAACCTTAAAGGATTACCAATGAGGCGTACAGATTGTAAGGAAAAATATCGATTTTTAGCACAAGATCAAATGGATTATAAAAATACAAATTTATACTGGGACTCTGCCGGGTTTTAACACAATGCTGCCTATGGTCAGGTTTCGATATATATAAAAAAAAAAATAAATAAAATGCAAATTAAAA
>JAJOZX010000882.1:170000-175000 GCA_023014485.1 Bathynomus jamesi | reverse complement strand
AATTGTAATATATAATCATATATAAAAAAAAATTTGTACGTAAGTGAATTGTTAGTTTAAATACAGTATGATACACATTTATATGGTCCTTTCAAAATGTTTTAGCGAAAATTTTAGAGAAATTTTCTGGGTTTCATTAGCAGATTTTTGATTATATTTCGATTGCCTGTATATAATAATAGGATTATTTTGTTTGATATAGATTTACGGGCTTTTTGCTTCGCTCGCTTCGCGCTATATAGGTTAAGTTACAGTTAATTGACAGTCGAAAGGTAATCTTAAACATTAAATTTGTCAGATTATAAGTCGCCGTATAGGATTGTGTTAAATTTCAAAATAAGCAGAATTCGTTTAACTGAAATAGAGAAAGTGTGTTGTAAAATTTTTTATAAGTTTTTTTGTATTTTTTATATACTCATTAATTATATACTTACTTATTAACTAATACGTATTTATTAGTTATATATATAATTACATATATTATATACCCATAACCTTTGGTAGGTAAGCTGATTATTTTTTTTCTCCTCTCTCTGTTTCTTTCGATTCATTTCACGACAATTCCGACATATTTGGTAAATGGCTATTGTATCGTACTTAAGAAGAATTTCTTGTAGGCCTATCGTAAAATATTGTTCGGAGATTAACCGTTATTACGGTATGTCTATTGAGTAGTAAATTTTTAGTTATTTAACAAAATTTTAATTGGTTTAACATAAATAAGCATAGGATTTTTCTTTAATAAGCACAAATGTTATGCATAAATTCTAAATTGTCTTTCCGCGCATAACATTGAATTTATTAATATAGGCCTAAAAGTGCGGCAGTAAATTTTATTTTTATTTTGGCGGCCAATGTGAGTTACGGTACACATTTTACTAAATCTGGAAATTATAATTTTTTTGAATTACAGAAATTTGTGTAGAAAATTTTCTTTACGTTTTATAAATTCATTCAATAATCAAATTTATTTGTACAGTAGGCCGATTTTTATTTTTCTTTCCAGTTCAATGACAATGGTAAAATTTTTAGTTCAAATTTAGATTGTATTCTAAAAAGGATGTTTTAATTTGATATTTTAATTTGGAATTAGAAATGAAAAATGTCCTTTTTTTAGTTCGAGCGTTTGCATGGAAAATATTACGAAATTATGTTAGGATATAATGCAGTTTCATTCGGTTAGGGATATTTGTATAGAGGTTCGCTTACAAACAAAGCGACCGCTCTTAATTGTGTAATGTGTTGTTTTTGTTTACAGTGGGTGCGTGTATTTTTTTAGTACATATGATCTATTCTTATTTAGTATAACTAAAATTTGTAGTTTCACTTGGAAACGATAAATTACTGAGTTTTTGTGATTTGCAAACCATACTGGGGTTTCTGTTGAAGGAGAGAGTTGTATCTCAGATGTAATTTGCGAATTGCAAGTTCAATTCTTATGAAATTTGACGTTTCAAGTTGGAATTACTGTATTAAAATAATTTTTGGTAGTAATATTTAAATTTTTTTTACTTTTTAATAACTGTTTAGAAAATTATTATTGTTTAAACCTTCAGTCGGAGTTAACTAGTGCATTTGAAACATTGACTCAAGTGTACACTCGGAAATGGAGCCTCATAGATAGCCAGTAACGTTTTTGTGGCGTCTGTGTGCTCCTCCTCAAAGCAAGAGGGTTCATGATTGTCAGAGAATGGATGACATGAAGTTTCTGGGGTTCATTTTTGTCTTTTGTATTTGGAGGTATTGAGGTGATTTCTGACGATAGTTTGAACAATAATAATTCTTAAATTATACTAACAGTTACTATGTATGGGCGCTTTTATATTTATACTGTACAATTTTGTTTAGCGTTTTATGACTTTTTTTTATCTTCTCTGCTGTAACTGCCATAAGTGACCTTATTGGTAGCTAGATTTGATTAAATTTTTGCGAAATTTTTTATATTTTTTCCGTGAATTTGGCCAGAGCAAATGTGTAGTTATTGTTTCGAAGTGAACTGTCGAGAAAATTCGATAAATTAAATATGAAATGATAAGCAGTACAGAAACACGTTTAGAATAAACTTTTTTTTCAAAATTGCAAGGCTCAATTTGGGTCAACCAAGTTGAATCCGAGTTCCATCAAGTGAGTTTAGTCGACCGGATAGGTGATCGATCACCAATGAGAGAGAGAGAAGAGAAACCAGAATGCGCATGGACTTGGCGCAGGATGGTTTCGGAAGAGAAGAGACAGAAGAGAGGAACCGAATGCGCATGGACTTGGCGCAGGACAGTTTCGGAAGAGAAGAGAAATTTACGTGTGCAGGGTCTTGGCACACGAAAGTTTCGATCGAAGATGGTCTACTGGTATTTTTCGGGCAGTAGCTGGTCACGTTGCTCGAATGCTTCGCTAAATATGTGTGTAGCGCGGTAGACAAGCCGCGCGAGCTTGAACGGTGCCTACGACTGTACTGTCCATACAGACATACAGTAGGTTCGTTGGGAAACGGCCTACGGCGGAGTCATCGTTTGATTGTTGCCAGTAGAAGAGTCTTTCAGCTGGACGTAGGAAGAGCAGCGTTCACCGACAAAAGTGGAGATGAGACAAGGCGAGTTTCTTCATCGACTTCTAGAATTGCAAATTCCGTCCAATTCCAGCGCGTGGTCCCGCTTTCAGATATCTCCCCCCCTGATCCTTTTAGAATTGGACGTCTCTTGTTTTTTTTTTCGCCATTGGAGAGAGAGCGGAACCATTATAGCGTGCTGCCCTGTTGCATATTGATTGATGCAATCCCTTGCATTCTAGCGAAGTGAGCAGGAGAGCTGCGATTGAAAATTGAAATCCGTTGTCAGCGTGCGGAGTGTCATCTAAACAACGTCCAGCAAATAAATGTACTGATTATTATCTAATGAAATTATAAGTGAAAAGGGTCCGATTATTGCCCATATTTGTTGTGTTTTTCGTGAAATAGTATGTGCGCTCTTGGTCAGTATTTTATGTAAACTTTTTCTTATTTTTTTTCTATGTTGCCCTGATAGTAACTGTATAACTATACAAATAATTGTTTCGAATGTAAAGCGATCGTTGATGAGAAATCGCGGGAATAGATTGTGAACTTGAGATTTGTGTAGCCACTGTAAGAAAATTTTCTGTTATTTTTTTTGGCATGTATAGATTAGTTACAGGTTGTAATTTAATTATTAGAGTGAAATGTTATTTTATGCAAATGTGAAAATTATAAAGTTTTCGGTTTTTATAATATGATACAATATATGTATGGGAATTGTCATTCTATTATTTCTTGTCTATTTCTAAACTTTGAATTGTTAAAGAAAAAAAAAAAAAAAAAAAAAAATTGCAAAATATGTAAGTTTGTTGAATAAATTTATTGACATTGTTAAACGATATTAATAAGTTTTCCTAATGGAAAAACTTATTTTCAAGGGGGTGATGCGAGTGTAGTAATGCTTAGTTAAGAATATTAAATTTTGTTTAATTAAATAAGATAATGTTTAATGTAAATCATTTACTAATAATTATGAAATTAATTGTTTAAAATGGGTAGGGTTGGTAATACTGAATAGGCCCAGAGAGTGGACTACCTATAACGGTTTTCAGTCTTGAGGCGGACGCGATACGCGTTAGATTTAGAACCATGTGATCTTAAAGTCAAATTGTTTTGTGTTCCTCTCCGACCTAAATTATTATATATAAATGTCATACTCGCATATCCCCTAATTAACTAAACCATTTTCGAAATTAATAAAACGTAATAAGTGTTAATAAAGAGTATCAATATACCTCCCCCCCCCTTCGTTTCGTAACGGTCTTTTAGAGTCAGAACTCGGCGTCGCTACCGGAAACTATACGAAGAAAGTGATAAATGAAGCAAAGAGCCGATAGAGAATAAATAGAGATAATAATAAAGTAGGAAGAAGCGTAAATAAATAATGAAGATAAGAATATATATATATATATATATATATATATATATATATATATAAATAAACCAAATCCAAAGATTTCAAACAAAGGGCATTAGCAGCAATAGGAAAAAACAAGTAGACAATAAAGAAATTATACTGAAACCACCAAAACCAAAGGTCCCAAGTAAAAATTGGGAAGAAACTATATGTAAACACTATGTGAAAGGAATTTGCAGATATAAGGGAGGAGAATGTATTTACGAACACTCTCCTGTGTGCAATTACTTTTACAATAATGGTCACTGCAAGTTTGGTGGAAAATGCAAATTCTACCATCCGTCATTTGCAAGTCCTACGCAACATATGGAACCTGCCAGTACGGGAGAAAATGCTACTACCATCATCTGACAAATTCAAAGGACAAAGGACAAGTTTCAAATGACAACAGAAGGAATGTGAGGAAAAAAATATGTACCTAAATAGCAAACAAAACACAAATAGCACACAAAATTTTTTCAACATCTCGGACACAATACGGCTGCTAAGTCTCATACAGCACATGCAGCTGACACAGCTGGGAACCCTCGAGCCGGAACGCTACATAGCAAGAAGTTACCAGAACAGGTAGGTGGGAACGGATCCATCTCGGAGACCACAAGGCTACAAAGCACACGAGACCAAAGGACAACGAACTTAAAATGCACAAGGGGCAACGCAAAACAAAGAACGTAAACATTGTCCTGGCAAATATTCAAGGAGTGAAACCGAACAATTCTCTAAACAAAGTTTCGTACCTGAAAGGTTTTATGGACGAAACAAAGGCGGACATCGCATGACTCACAGAAACACATCTTAAAGATTGCCAAGGAAACTGCGATAACTGCGAACACTGTATCGATAAGAAAGAATTGCATATCGATGGATTCAACTTACTAAGAGCGGATAGAACAGCGAGACGTAAAGGTGGCTGTGCTATTTATATACATGGGCATATGACAGAGACGGTAATAAGTAAATCCAACAGCTTCGTGGAAACCCTTGCAGTGAAAATAGAGAAACTAAACTTGGTACTGATAGTCATCTATAAACCTCCAA
>JAJOZX010000882.1:150000-167500 GCA_023014485.1 Bathynomus jamesi | reverse complement strand
ATATATATATATATATTATATAATATATATATATAATATATATATATATATTATATTATATATATATATTGCAGTGTTCATATTCATTAGAGTAAAAAAACGTTTTTTATCTAAAAGCGATTCCACGTATGAAACACACAAATTGTTAATTGAAAGAATTGTTTCTCATCAATCTTTACTAAAGTAAATTCTGTATGAAGTCACTTAATTCCAAATAGGGTCACTTTTTATTAACGTCATATACACACTTTTTTATGTCGAGTTCTATTTCATTCGGAGAAAAGTGCAAACCTTTTAACTCCAGTCCAGAATAAACACTCTGTTTCAACCAGAAAAACAAAGAAACAAATAATATATATATATATATATATATATATATATATATGTGTGTGTGTGTGTGTGTGTGTGTAGTAAGTGTGCATGTATGCATAACTTGAATTGTTTTACAGTTTTCGTGAGCAAAAGATTGATGAATCTTTTATTTATGTAGTTCTATCACATTCAAAACGAAATTTGCTTAGCGAACTGATCACACAGACACACACCACACATATATATATTAGTGGTGCACCGATTAATCGGCATTTTACCGATTAATCGGCAATGCAAGGTATTTTCTTAATATCGGCATGCCAGGTGCCGATACCGATTAATCGGTGCACCACTAATATATATATATATATATATATATATATATATATATATACAGTATTTAACTATAGATAAATTTTTCTGAGAGTATGTTTTACTTTACATATAGTGAAGCCCAAAGAACATAGTTCGGGAATGAGACGCGTATTTACCAATGTTTAATTTGATTTTCGAGCACATTCAGGGTATAATTAATATCAAACACAGGGAAACCCATTACCTTTGAGCTATCGATTCAGTAATTATTGTATATTAAGAATCTATTAATAGTAAATATATAACTTAGAAAATCGTCGATAAATCAAAATGGAACCGAGTCTTTATAATAGAAGAAAGTAAAAGGAATATTGCGTAACTTCTGTACGCTATTTTAAGAACTTAATTAATTTAGATTTCTTTGTTTAGTTATCCATTAAGTTATCAATACATTTTCTTTTTAACCTTTAATTATTTCCTTTCCTATTTACACCGTTATTATTTTTCTTTCTGTTTTCATATTCTGTTTACAAATATATTTCGATTTGCGCTCTATGTGTGTGTGTGGGGGTGTGTGTGTATAGAATTTTCTATCAACATTTCCATCCCAATTTTACTGTTCTATTCTCGTTGGTACTGCAAAGTTATCTATTTTCCCTTTATAATTGTCGCATTTTCTCATTCCCATCAGCTGTATTGCGTGGTTTTCCCTAAAACTTTTTCCCCCTTTCTCTATCATTTTCCCCTCATTCGTTTAGATTACCTTTGGTTACCTTTCGTACCTCGTTCGTTACATTTAAACGCAAATTCTCTGTTTTACATCCAATGGTTTCAATCATCCATTTCTCCCATCCCCTTTTCCAGTTTTTACTTCGCTTCTTTTAGAGCAATTCCTGTTTCTTTGATAAAGCTAATTTTTATTTCTCATTACACGGCCGATTTTTAATTACCGCTTCGAATTCGAAAGATTAAATTCACTTTCTTTTATACTTCACTCTCCAAATTCTCGTGAGACTAATATATATACAGTATATATATATATGTTAAACACAAACCGTGCATGGAACAAGGAACTCTTCTGGGAAAATTAAATCCACTACAGTCCGAATAAGTAATGGTAAATGACAAATACCATAGTTTTTTCTTTTTTCATGATTTTAGCCCGACGTGGGCAACGGGTCTCTCGCAAGAGATCCCATAAATATAGCTTCCCTCACCAGCTATCTGCAAAGCAGACAGGATCCAGCTTTGGGACATGGATCTAGGGTTTAAAGCAAGCCTAGATCCCTACATTCAGAACCTCTATATAAGTAAAAGACTCGTTGCATTCACGTCGTGTTGAATAAATCAAAGAAAAAGGGGTACTATTGTATTTTAGCCAAAAAAAACCAAAACTTAAACCTCAACCGGGACATGAGCGTCCACTTTTCAAGGCACGAAACACGTCCGTTTAGTATACACAAACTCAGAATGGTTCCCTGAGAACATTATAGTTAAACACAAACCGTGCATGCAAGGAACTCTTCTGGGAAATTAAATCCACTATAGTCCGAATAAGTAATGGTAAATGACAATACCATAGTTTTTTCTTTTCATGATTTTAGCCCGACGTGGGCAACGGGTCTCTCGCAAAGAGATCCCATAAATATAGCTTCCCTCACCAGCTATCATGAAAAAGAAAAAACTATGGTATTTGTCATTTACCATTACTTATTCGGACTATAGTGGATTTAATTTTCCCAGAAGAGTTCCTTGTTCCATGCACGGTTTGTGTTTAACATATAATGTTCTCAGGGAACCATTCTGAGTTTGTGTATACTAAACGGACGTGTTTCGTGCCTTGAAAAGTGGACGCTCAATGTCCCGGTTGAGGTTTAAGTTTGGTTTTTTGGCTAAAAATACAATAGTTACCCCTTTTTCTTTGATTTATTCAACACGACGTGAATGCAACGAGTCTTACTTATATAGAGGTTCTGAATGTAGGGATCTAGGCTTGCTTTAAACCCTAGATCCATGTCCCAAAGCTGGATCCTGTCTGCTTTGCAGATAGCTGGTGAGGGAAGCTATATTTATGGGATCTCTTTGCGAGAGACCCGTTGCCCACGTCGGGCTA
This sequence comes from Bathynomus jamesi, assembly GCA_023014485.1. Lineage (NCBI taxonomy): Eukaryota > Metazoa > Arthropoda > Malacostraca > Isopoda > Cirolanidae > Bathynomus > Bathynomus jamesi. Next base: position 164,760 of record JAJOZX010000882.1, on the reverse strand, counting down.
AAATCATGAAAAAGAAAAAACTATGGTATTTGTCATTTACCATTACTTATTCGGACTATAGTGGATTTAATTTTCCCAGAAGAGTTCCTTGTTCCATGCACGGTTTGTGTTTAACATATAATGTTCTCAGGGAACCATTCTGAGTTTGTGTATATATATATATATATATATATACGTGTGCGAGTGTGTGTGTGTGGTGTGCATACATATTTATACAGAGATTTTTTAATTTTGCATTTTCACTCCAACTATCTTTGCTTTGAGACTGCGAGTTTTTTGAAAGAAACACCACACCAAAAAAGAGATACGAGTATTCCTCGATTTTCGCATTGTCTTCTTTAATCCTCTGAAAGATAAAAACAAAAAAAAAGGAAGTATACAAAAATCTCTCCATTGTGAAGAAGGGCTTTCTACAGCCTTTTCGAATGCGCACATGTATAATGTGTTCAACAAGACGACATATATATATATATATATATATATATATATAATATACGTATGAAGTACCCCTCCATATCGTGAATTTTTGAATTTTAAAATGATTTATGAATTGCTAATTGTGTGTGTATATTTTTGTCTTGATGAACTTCCAACGAGGCACTTCTAACGAGGCATTTGCATTAAGGGTCAAATCAACTTCTCACTTTCTCTGAATCTCTTTATTTATTTGTAAATCTTTTAATAAATAGAAAGAAAAGAGTTAGAGAAATTATTTTGCTCCTATCTTATCGAACACACACACACACACACACACACACACACACATATATGACTCCTACTGATTGCAACAAATATAAAATTAAAAATTACAATTTTTTCACTTCTCTTTCATTTGTTGTCTTTATAATATGACATAAAGTTAAATATTCCCTAATTTGTTTTATGGTTGAAGGCAGAGGTTCTTCCAAAAACAACGTTCTCTTTTGTTTAATTCATATATTACAAGTTATTTGATATATAAATTTCTACGACATATCATTACTTTCAGTTAAAGTTAGAGTTTGTTTTTCAAGTACAAGATGGAGTATTGTAAAGTTCAACGTGTGTTTGTTTTCAACGGGGTGTGAAACTCACCAAAATTTACTGATGGCCCCACAGGACCAGTGAGCTTGAAAATTTACTGGCCCGTAAAGAAAACTACTGGCCCGCTCTCGTTTCCCGCCATCATATTCCCCGATTGCCAGCCTTATTTCCTCACTAGTTTTTGCCTTCTTGGCGGGTGATGGGGCATTTCCCAAAAACTTGTACAGCGACATTTTGTAAGCACTAAGCACATAAGTAGCGTACGTGACGTGTGTAGAGAAACTTGCATACACAGAAAACGGATGTAAACATTTCACGTTCGATTGGGAAAATTTTTACATAGTCAATGGCTACCTATTCCATATCTATATCTTACATTATATACAAAACTAATGTGTTTTATATAAATTCCCAAATTTTTATATACGGTATAAAAACTATTTTTCAAGCTTATACAAGGCATCATTCATTTGAGAAATTCCTCCAGTAGTATCGAGTCCATAATATAATAATGTTATTATACCATGATCGAGTCTACTACCGGCATCAAATTTTATCGAATTCGTGCGCAATAAATGCGAGCAACATGGCCATTGGCTGGATACGTGAAGTTAATCGGCATGGAGCCAATCATTACACAGATTACGTACAGCATAGTAAATCACGTTTATAGTATTGTGGTATTGGTAAAAGATTCGTCCGCTCTGCGCCAATTTATTTAGACCTATTCTACATAAAGGTTACATTATATATTGTTGATCTTATGAATAAATAAATGATGTTTCACGTGTTTTTGCTTATTGTGCTTATCTGTGGCTTGTACTAGTCTTGCCAGCATAGCAGCATGGTTAAAACATCGCTGGCCACTCGGACCAGCTGTCTTATGAAAATTACTGATCCGATGTGAAAACAACTGGCCTCGGGCCATCGGGCCAGCAGAAATTTCGCACGCTGATTGTGAAACATTTCCGCACAAACAGTGTATAAGGGAAACGTTATTTTAAAACAATTTTGAGTAAGAAACTAGAAACTAGACTAGAAAATCTGCAATAAAAAGACTAATGAAGAAACTTGAAGATCTTCGAGATCTGAAAGACAATTTCAAAAGTTGTGTTGGTCGAAAGAAAATTGTAAAATATGCCATATTGTACTGTAAAATAAATAGGGTTACTGGACGTCCGGTAGTGAACCGGACAGTCCGGTATTTGGACGCTCTGTCCGGTTAAAAATTCAAAGAATACTGGACACGTAAAAGTAAACCACGTCTTTATGTCTTTGCTTTTTAATTTTTTGTCGTAATAGGTGTAGCTTTAATAGATCGTCTGCTTTTTTTGGTTATCCATAATTTGTTGTTTTTTAAAATCAATAATTTATTTTACATATTTTTCTATCGCGATCTGATAAAGAATTGGATAGTTTCACAGCGCTGTATTGGATCGAATTTTGTGCATGTTATGGAATTTTGTTCGAATAAACGTTAAATGCGGATAAAGTTGATTTCTTTTCATTAATACCTAAATGTTGGTAATAAATGTTTTCAATGTTATTTGTAAATCGGTCGCAATATTATTTTCCGGTTAAAGTGTTATTTATCAATATAATTAACTGATTGGTACTTTCCTGTTATCCCGGACCCCATACTTTTTGCCGAAAATATCACAGCTTAACCTAACCAATTGTCAAGGGCATACAATTGACCTAACCATATTTCTTGTATGTCCATAATGAGACTTTAAAAGATTATTAATAATAATAACAGAAAACTCGGTGCCTTCCCGTTAGGTCAACTGTATACCCTTGACAATTGGTTAGGTTAAGTTGTGATATTTTTGGCAAAAGATCTGGGGTCCGGGATAAAGGAAAGTACTGTACCAACTGATTTTATAAAGCATCTAATGAACCGATTTGTTAGTAATGAAGAAAATACATTTTTACTTTTTACACCATTCCCACCCCCTCGGCTGCTGCTGTCCGGTATTTTTGTGTGGAGGACATCTGGCAACTCTAAAAATAAATGATAACCTAACTTAAACTACTTGAAAAAACTCTCGAGTTCCGTGAAAATAATAACGTGCAGAAATTTGTCATAGCTATAATTTTTTACTTTTAGAGACCCATATACAAGTGTGTATATATATATAATATATATATATATATATTATATATAATATATATATATATAAAGGGTGATCCAGATAAATGGGACCCATAAAAAAAAGCCAAATATTCTTAATATTTAATTCCTTCATAAAAACTATATATCATTCGAAAGAGTAGAGTTACAAGTTTATTATGAAATATTTATTTTTTAAAAATGACTCCTTTCAAATGTGCTCCATTAGTTGCCAAGCATTCCAGTGTTCTCGCTTGTAAGTTCTGCATCACTTTTGCAAGAGTGTGCGGTGGTGGTATGGCCTGTATCTCATTTGTGATGGCGGCCTTCAATTCTTGCAAGGTCGTTGGGTTATTTCTGTAGACCCTACTCTTTAAATATCCCCAGAGATAATAATCTAAGGGAGAAAAATCCGGAGACCTTGCGGGCCATTCAACGTCTCCAAATCTTGAGATTAACTCGCCTGGAAACGTTTGACGCAAAACTGCCAAGCTTTTATTTTGTTTTGTATCTTATCTTGTCTTGTATTGTCAAAACCTATACAATCCTGTACAAACTTGTAACTATCCTCTTTCGAATGATGCGTATGATTTTATAAAAGGACTTATACTTTAAGAGTTACAGGGGTTTCTTTTGGGTCCCATTTCTCTGGATCACCCTTATATTATATATATATATATACACACTGTATATCGGATGACAAATAAGACGGAACCCATTCCTAGTAATTATTTATTGACTACAGTAAGAATACGTTACTTATTTGCAATACTGATTTTATTAAAGTAAATGTTGAAAATTACCTCCGTTGACAGTCAAACACGTACCAACTCGTCCAACGTAATTAGATGCCACTTTTCTTAAGAATTTGGAAGTAATCTCTTGCACAGCTTGTGTGGTGTTTATCTTCATTTGTTTGACCGGTAACAAACTTCTTTGAGGTAACCCATAGAAAAAAGTCTGGGGGTATTAGATCCGGAGATCTGGGTGGCCAAAGTTCATCGGCGTGTAGCTGTTGAGAGAACGGATTCAAAATTACGTCAATATAATGTGAATTAATTCTCTCATTGAAGAAAACTGGCAGACTCTTGGAAATTGCACACCAAACACCAATCTTTTCGTTATGTAAAGAAATCGTATGAAATACACTCGGTTTTATAGCACTCCACATTCTATTGTTCTGAGAGTTTACGTAGCATGAGAGAAGGAACCACGCTTTATCAGTGAAGAAAGTTAAATTTCTTGCATCTCCATTACTCAAATGGAATTTAAACCAGTGACAAAATCTTACACGTTTTTCTGAATCAGGAGGCAGTAATTCGTGTACGCTCGCTGTTGATGTTGTAAGCCTTAAGATGTATGGAATGAAGTGCTCGCCTACAGGACTCCCTGTTGATTTACAGCTGTTTTGCTAACCTTCCAGCGGACTTTCATTGGTTGCGGGTAACTAAACGTCGAATTTCATCCAGTACATTATCAGTTACTGCTCTTCGAGGATAATTCCGTTCAGGTGGAATGACGGACACTTCTTCACGAAATCGTTGCACAGTTCAATGTATTGATGATTTAATTGCAACAGTTTCATTCGGAAATTTCTGTTTAAACTCTTTAATACATTCTTTAAATAATGTAGTCAACTGTATGCCCTTGACGATTGGTTAGGTTAGGTCGTGATATTTTCGTTAGTTAGCCTTATAAAGCTAACTAAGGAAAGCTGTGGGCCCTGATCTTCAGGTGATCCAAATAATTTACTAAAAAAGGTAGTAGCTGAATACTAAGAAGGACTGACCGATACTGACAATTAAACTAAGCTAAGTTTAAGGTACCCGACAAAAAATACCCCAGCAAAACGAATGAAATATTAAATAGAGGAAAGGTTTCCGTTTTATTTGTCACCCTGTATATATATATATATATATATATATATATATATATATATACAGTGTTGGGCACTAAAGCGTTAATCCGATAACAGTTAATTAACGAAGTTAACTTTTTTTAACGGACTATTAACGGAAGTTAATTTCCATTTATCGTTATCGGACCAGTTAACTTCTGATAACTCGATATTAATCTGTTAAAGTCCGTTAACACGTTAACTGCGAGGAGTCATTCACGGAAGATCACCGCTCCGCGAATGAATTCAAACCGCCATAACTTCAGTCTGCCAGTTCCGTCCTCTGCCGCAGTGGAACGGCTCTTCTCTCTCGGCAAGGACATCCTGAGGCCCAAGAGGTCAAGACTGGCAGTTGGGCCTAACTTTGAGAAGTTGGTCTTTCTGAAGGGCAACCAGCACATTGTGTCATAGTCTTTAATAAATGTGCCTAAAATTTAATTTTACCTTTCAGTTCCCGCCATAATAATTCTCTGGTAAATTAAAATTTAGTTAATGGTTAGTGGTTACAAGGGTTTCAAAACATGTAATCAGTAAATTTTTTATTAAAAATAAAAAAAAAGTTATTAAGCAAAAAAGTTGCAAAACTTGATAAAAATACAGTTAAATACCTATTTATTGTTGGATTTTGCATAAATAAACATTTTCTATGGGTTTTAAAGCTTTTCCTTGATTTTTTTAAATGTTAGTAAAGAAATAGTTATCGTTAACGGATTATCGTTAACTTCCGTTAACTTTGTAGTAAAATTATCGGATTATCGTTATCGGAGTTAAAAATTGGGGTTAACGGATTATCGTTATCGAAGTTAACTTTTTGGTTAACGGTGCCCACCACTGTGTATATTATATATTATATATGTATATATATATATATATATGTATATATATATATATATATATATATATATTTTCCTTTTTCTTTTTTATTTCATATATACAGTATATATACTGTAGGATCTTTTCCGTTTGGGGCCTAGCAGCGAATTTTAATGGAAATCGGTATACTAATGTAGTTTTGGTCACTGATTTCAAAAATAACTTTATTGTTTTGGTGAAATGAAAAACAAACATGTTAGAGCACTTTAAATAATTAATGTGTTTTTAACGAAAATATCATGACTTAACCTAACCAATCGTCAAGGGCGTACAGTTGACCTAACCGGGCACTCAATTGATCTAACCTGGCATTCAATTGACCCAACCGGGCATTCAATTGACCTAACTGGGCATTAACTTTTGATTTTTTCTGCTACTTTGACAGATCTGCCAGGATCCTTCAGAAAACGTATTCTTCGTAAAGTTGCACTTTTTACCGTTTGACCGACGCTTTTGGCAACGAAAGAACTGGGTATTTTTATCAAAGGAACACACTTTCCCACACTTAGAGCATTTTTTCATAAACAGTAGCAGTTTGTGACTCTGGCTAAATTTAACACAATCCTCTGCAACTAGTTTAAGCTAGTTAAAACACATATTAATTATTTAAAGTGCTCGAACATGTTTGTTTTTCATTTCTCAAAAAAAAGAGTTATTTTTTGAAATCAGTGACCAAAACTACATTAGTATACCGATTTTCATTAAAATTCGCTGCTAGCTCCCAACGGAAAAGACCCATACATATTATATATATATATATTAGTGGTGGACCGGATGTCAGTTTTTCAACATCTGCGGATGCGGATGCGGATCTTTAATTTCAATATCCGCGGATGCGGATATTTGGTTAATCTATGAATATAATATAGAATTATGAATATATGACATAATTTTTCAAATTTCGTGATATTACTATTATGGCAGGCAATGCATAAGAATTAAAATTAATATTAATGTTGTCATTATGATAAAAATAATAACTTTCGCAAGAGTTTCAGCCACAGAAAATTCAATGAAACAAGTTTCATTCAATTTTCTGTTACCACGTATTTATATGTTGTTTATTCATTAATAATTAATACTTTACATGAAATGTGCATGACTGGGCCTTATAAGCTACTTTATAAGCTAATTTAATTGTAAATTGCATAATTTATTAGAGGTAATATCCGCATAACATCCGCAGTCAGAAGTGCGGATGCGGATGTTGAAAATTATGCGGATGCGGATATCCGGTCCACCACTAATATATATATATATATAATATATTTTTTCCTTTTTTTAATTTCATATATAATATATATATATATATACTGTATATATTTGTTATGTTGAAAAAAAAAGATTTTTTTTGCTCGTTTTTTTTCTACCTGATCCATTAGAAATCGGTTTACATAGAAAATAAATATTAGCTTCAATAAATTACTTTTATGTCATAAAAAACAGAGTATAAAACATTTTTTATATATAAAATAGCCTTTTTTTTAATTCACCTTAGACCTATAGGTTACAGCATAGGTTTAACTTTTTCAGTTTCTTTTGTAGTTCAAACCAAAAATATAAGTAATTATATGGACAATAAAATAATTGCTAAATGCTAAAAAAAAAAAAAAACAAGGAAAAATATCTATCATACGCGTAAAAATTATACACGATTTTATATTAATTAATGTTAGGCCTGGGCCCTAGAGCGGTGTTCCTCAACCTGTTTTGTGCTGGTGATCACCCCTTCCCTAAATGATGATGCAGAACAAGCTTTAAGTACAAAATCAGTTTCCGAACTATTTCGAAACTATATGTATGAGGTGGATACTTAATCCGTTCAATGAAAGGAGGGTGGTAGAGTTTGCCGAGCTTGCGGGAAACCTACGCGATACACTGAATGAACGTTCTTCTGATAAGTCCCTACAGCTGTCATTTCCATCAAGACTTATGCAAATTTTGGATAGAACAGAAAAGCGAGTATCTAGAACTGGTATCTGAAGCAATGAAAATTTTAATTCCACTTGCAACCTCATACTTACGCAAGTTAGGCTTCTCATGAATGATTGCAATTTAAATAAACTGTCTATTTATGGGTTACTTTGTGCTTAATATATTCAACCGAAAATAATTTCACCTGTAAAAGTGTAACATTACAGGAGTTTTTCATTTACAAAAAAAAATAGTCTGTCTGGTTTTCCATATTTTGTAATTTTTGGTGGAAAAATAAACTTCAATTCTCCATGTAGGATGAACTTTTTTCTTCTTTTTTTTTTCTTATTCTGCTAAGCGGTAAGCACTTCCCGCTATCCCCATGTTGAGAAACACTGACCGTGAGGATATCTAATACGATATTTTCACCTCATTTTTAATAGTTAGTAGCAGTAAGGGAGAAGAAAGTATACTATATTCAAATTTGCAGGCAGACCACGATAGGTTATATTAAAGTACTTATTGATATGCAATTAAAAATGTCTGTAGGGAAATTAATTTTATATGATACTATATACACACCACTATACAACAGTAATTACCGTATAAGACTTTTTACTCTTAGCGAAGTAGTACTTATTTTAGTAGTATGAAAAATAAGGTAGGATCTCTGAGAAACAATGGTTCAAAAGTTATTAGTCATATTTTTCTTCTTAATTAAGTATGCAGTGTGTATATACAGTAGTTGTTTACATTTCCAAACTGTTGAAATTTAGAACACTTCCACACGATGACCATCATTCGTCGCTACATTATGTATTCAACGTTTAAACTCATAAGAGCAAGACGCTCTTGTGGAATGAATTCAATACCCTCCGAGTTCTGCCAGAGTGTTATAAATTTGGACAGTTTGGAAATATGGTATAAATAACCGTATGTATTGTGTACATAGTGATTAATAAGAAAAATTATCAATTATTTTTGCACCACTATTTCTTGGACACCCTGTATCTTCAACAATAAGAGTTAATATGACTCTAAGATATGCATTCAAAGAGGGTTTTTTTTACATTAGTTGATAACTTTTAGGTTTATGTTTTAAACAAATTTACTTTCGAACAACATAAAAAAAAAAAGAATAACGGTGATCGATAATTTTAAATTTTTTTAATTGAATCTCCTAAAAACCACATGACATTATTATATATTTATACCCACTAACTATAATCGCAATATACATTACAATACATTACTGTACCTGTTCGTTCCTAATTATACTGTTAAATTTCCAATATCTCTCCATTTGCTTCAATACATACATATATACATATATGTATGCATTATATGTATATGCATCGATGAATAAATATATATATTTATTTATTATTGTCTATACTAAGACACCTTTTACTTATTAGGTCGGATTTCGTAAACAAGTCACATTTTCTCGTACGACCTACTTTTTGGAGTTAGATTACGCTACGTTAAATTAATCCAACCTAACCTAGAACAAATAAGAGGGTGTGTAAAAGCTGAGGAAGCCCAAAGGACGACTGCGAATTTTTTTAATTAAAATCTTAATGAGGGTGAAATTCGAAAAAATAATCATACGGTAAAGAAGCGCTTTCTATAAACTTTCTCATAGAACCTCCCAAACTAACCCAACAGAGAAAATTATTAAAAATGTGAAAATATAATATATATAACCTGTTCGACCTACTGAGTCTCTCTCTCTCTCTCTCTCTCTCTCTCTCTCTCTCTCTCTCTCTCTCTCTCTCTCTCTCATATATAAATATAATTAAAGTTACATTACAGTTCTACCAATTTTACTATTCTTTCCTAATTGTACTGCAAAATTTTCAATTTGTCTTTATTTGCTCTAATTTGAAGGCAATTATTTCTTTTCAATCTACTTCCAAATATATGTATATCAATTTCCAAATTAATTTCTAGATTTCCTTTGATTTTGCAATATTCCAAATACGGAATCAATTTGTTTGTTTCGCTTTATAAATTAAATTTCGTATTAGAGTTAATTTTTCTAATTATAATTTGCTTTGTTTTGTATTTCGTCCAAGAAATAAAATTACTTCTGAAAATTAATTCCGTGAATTGAAAAATCTGAGGCAAATCGATACAAAAATAATTGGATATTGAATTTGAACCGTCTATTCTCGGGGACACAAAAGGTTATACACAAAGAATTGACATTTTACTCTAAATGTTCTAGTCTTTTAAGTTCTTCAACGATAATACTAATAATAATAGTTACAATAATAGTAATTCAAATTATTTATTGTTCAAATGATAGATACAGAGAGCATACACGTTCAATTATTCTGTTAGTAAGGACACAGACTTTTAAATAGGACAGTATTACATCTTAGGAACTGCCAGATACGAAGCAATGCGAATTACCTTTCATGGTAATATAGCTTACACTATACACAATTTATATATACGTAAGGTCACGACGTTTACAGTACAATTTGGATTAATTTTTCTAAATAATAATTCATTCAATACTATAGGAAGTAGGTTTTTAAAAAATAAAATTTATTATGTCTTAGATTCAGTGAATGGTTTATTTGGTTGTTTAATATGATTTTCATAACTAAAACGGGAGCTTTCTTATAGAATATTTTACAAATATGTGAGAAAATATTCAGCTTGTGCGCGGGTCATTAAACTTAAAAAGTTTTAAGTATTTTAATATAGGGTTTGTGAGCTCCCGATTGGCTTTCATACCTGATAGAATTCTGATTTTTTTATGGATAAATAATATAATGGCTTGTATTTCCCAAAATTGGTATATTATATAAGATGTTAGGGTGTGCAAGGGTGTATATAGATTGAGCAGTATACAGTATGTTTTGAAATGTGGTGTTTAAATTTATTCAAGATATAAGTGAGCTTTGACAGGTTATTTAATGCGTGTTCGATGTACCATTTTAAAATTAGTTTGCCATCTAAAATTACACCTAATAATTTCATCTCTAACATTCTATTAATTATAGTATTATATATATATATAATATATATATATATATATATATATATATATATATATATATATATTATATATTGTTTAACTTCATATTCTATTTTATATTTGTTACAAGTTCTTTAATAGATTTAACGATAATTTATTTGCATTCAGTCACTTCTCGTAAATACGAATGAGCTCCGGGTTTGTTCTTTCTTCTAAAGTTATAAATAATACTACTAATAATAATAATACTAATAGCCAGGAGTCGGAAAATGGGTGCCAAAGTTTCTTGCGGAAAAAGTATTAAACGTGTCCAAAATACCTCTAGAAACCATCTACTCGGAAACAGAGTCCCAACCCAATCTCCCTTTCTCTCCTTCAAGTATCTTTTCCACCTCTTTTATTATAGAAACCGGAGAGAAACTTAGTCCATAAAATTGTGTTCGGTAAAAAGGAGAATTTTTTATTGCTTTGCCGATATCTTAAAAACAAATGAACAATCTTTTCTCCTCAATTTAATAAAATTAAAATTAAAAACGGCGACAATGTAAACAGGTTAGATGCGAAATCACGTATTTTCGATACTTTATGTCCATGTACACGAAAGATACGATGAAAGAGCTTTGCTGCATAAATTTACCGTCCATAACAGATTCCTTATATAACTATTTACGTTCATTAAATAGCATATATTTATCGAACGTGAACGGCCTATTTGTATAATCCAGTAATAACGTTTAATCGGGACTACATAACAAACATAAAGGAAAATAGGACGTTTTCGATCTTCTATTTATTTCAGTTGAATAAAATATTGCAAATACACGTAATCTATTCTAACAATAGAATTAAATTTTATGCAGAAAAACAATGAAATAAATGGACAAAGTTAATTTTTAAAAGGAGGATATTCTGTATGTGTGTGTGTGTGTGTGTGTGTGAGAGAGAGAGAAAGAGAGAGAGAGAGAGAGAGAGAGAGAGAGAGAGAGAGAGAGAGAGAGATTAATCTTTTTAGTGAAGCGGACAAATAATAGATCAATGACCGGAAGGGAAACTGAAGAAAATAATAAAAATATTTTAATCAAATTTCAAAAAATAATAAAAAACAAAATGGAATCACATACTGTAAATGTAAGAACCAATAAAGAGAAAACACGAAATAACAAATGCATAAATAATAATAAAATAAAAACGGAGTAACGTCAAAAAGTTCTCAAATAAGATATAAATAATAGTTATAGAAACAGTCCAAAACGAGTAAAACGTAGAAACGTTGAATTTAGAAATGGAGACCAAAATACGTTGAAGGACACCCTCAATTACCAAATCTTACGTTTGCTCACTGAGCGAAACCAGCTTTAATTAATGAATTTCAGACGCTGAAATATTTTTCCTTTTATAAATAGATTTACTATTTATTATACTTTTTACACCGTTGCAATAAATAAATAAATAATTGAATGAACCCCAATAACAACCACAGTAATAATAATAATAATATTATTATTATTATTAGTAATATTATGTTGTTTAATGCATTATGATGCAAGTAATAATTTTATAAAATGTGCTGATTTTTCTTTTGTGTTCGTTACGGATTACATGAACAAAATCCAGTTTCATAATGTCGACGTTCGACCTGACGCAAGTCGGCCTCATTCCAGACCGACCTTAGCAAGCAGACATGGGGTTGATTATTAATCATAATCAAATAATCATAATCTATGATGGTGATTATGCAATCATAATCAATTCATAATCAAATTTAGAAAATATATATAATCATAATCAAATCATAATCATATCATAATCAAAATTTTAGAAAATATTATAATCATAATCAAAATTATGAATGTTATAATCAATGATTATTCAATGATTAAAGTGTATTATGTAAAATGTAATAAACATATCAATCGTTCATTGTAACTTCACCATGTGATAATGATGGAAGAATAATTTTACGTAAGATGTCTTCTTTTGTGACTTTTTGAGTGTAAAATATAGTACATATACTAGAATACTGCTGTATACACTGTACATTTATTCATTAACATATTCTGCTTGTATGCTATTACTCGTGATTCCATATTTAAATACACATTAAATGCAAAAAACTTCACTTTTTTCTACGTGAAGGTCAAAATATGAAAATAAAAACCCACTCTAATAGACAGAGTTTATTTCCACGACAGTTTCGACGCCCACTGGCATCCTCCTCGGGTGGATACAGAAACACGAATGAACCAAAACAAAAGGGAAAAACAGTCCAGGGACCGACCGTTAAGAAATTCGCACCTAGGTTAGATCCCATTCTCCCGACACCGGAAGGGCATTTTCATTAAGTACATTCGCGCAAATTTAAAACTATCTTCCTGTTCTAAACATACAGATTCTATTATATATTTTTTTTACATAATTATTGAATTTATTATTAATTTTATTACATTTAATATTGCATAATTATTTATTACAGAAATTATAAATTTATTATTACATTGGTTATTACATTATTGTTTATTATACAGAACTTATAAACCGAAAAAACGAATGAAAAAAGCCGATTAGGAAACAATCCAGAGAAATTCGCACCTAGGTTAGATACCGTTCTCCCGACACTGAAAGGGCATTTTATTACAGGGTCCGCTTATAAGTACATTCCCACAAATTAAAACTATCTTCTTGTTCTATACATACAGATTCTAATATTTTGACATAATTACTGCATTTATTATTACATTTACATTTTTTTTAACCTTTATTATTATTACCTTTACCCTAATTATTAAATTTATAATATTACCTTTATTATTACATCTGTTGCATTTATATTTATTTCCATATTTATTACTTCCATTATTACATTTACTAAAGGCGAGTAAGGAAACATTCCAATCCAGAGACATTTAAGAAATTCACACTTAGGTTCGAACACGTTCCCACGACTCCGTAAGGGATTTTTTGACCAAGAATCTCATTAAAGGGTCTAACTTATAAGTACCTTCGCACAAATTAAAATTATCTACTTTTTCTATACACACAGATTCTATTATTTTTCTTTTGACATAATTATTACATTTATAAAGTACCTTACTTGATTCCCAATCTATAGCATATGGCATTATTAGTATTACAACTTCTGAAGGCATATTTGTGTTCTTTAATACGGGTTTCAATATTTCTTCCAGTTTCTCCCACGTATACTAAATCACAACTTTTACAGGGAATGCTGTAGACACAGGCTTGTTCCTCTTTTGCCACGTTATTCCTAACCAATTTACTTTTCACGGTAGACGAATATTTGAACGCCAAAGCAAACTTAAAATCTTTCATCAACGGTTTTACTCTTTCTAAGCCGGCAATGTAAGGCAAACTCACATATTGTTTTTGGTTAACTGAAGGTTCCCGAGGGGCATAAAAAGATTTTCTGGCTTTAAAATACGCCTTTCTGATAAATCACTCGGGATATTTTAAATCCTTAAAAATGTTCCAAATCTTTGAATTTTCCGGGTCCAGCAAATGTGGGCTACAAATCCTGAGTTTCTAAGAGCACTCAGGATTTGTAGCCCACATTTGCTGGACCCGGAAAATTCAAAGATTTGGAACATTTTTAAGGATTTAAAATATCCCGAGTGGTTTATCAGAAAGGCGTATTTTAAAGCCAGAAAATCTTTTTATGCCCCTCGGGAACCTTCAGTTAACCAAAAACAATATGTGAGTTTGCCTTACATTGCCGGCTTAGAAAGAGTAAAACCGTTGATGAAAGATTTTAAGTTTGCTTTGGCGTTCAAATATTCGTCTACCGTGAAAAGTAAATTGGTTAGGAATAACGTGGCAAAAGAGGAACAAGCCTGTGTCTACAGCATTCCCTGTAAAAGTTGTGATTTAGTATACGTGGGAGAAACTGGAAGAAATATTGAAACCCGTATTAAAGAACACAAATATGCCTTC
>JAJOZX010000882.1:117500-145000 GCA_023014485.1 Bathynomus jamesi | reverse complement strand
TTATGGGTGTTTCTGCAATGAGTGTCTCAGCAAAGTGTCTCTGAAATTGCTAAAAACTTTCTCTTTCCAAGTATTTCCTTGATATTCGCTATAGTTTATTATAACATCACCATTACTTTGGGAAGACATTGGTTGTAACTAAGCCATTATTCGTATATATATATATATATATATATATATATATATATATATATATAAGCAAAGAACGACAGGGAAAAGGAAACGGAAACACGAATTCCGAGCGCTTTCGTGATATATTCACATCTTCAGTGGCAAGAAAGAAATCCTAAAGAGATTCTATTTCTTTCTTGTCCCTGAAGATGTGAATATATCACGAAAGCGCTCGGACTTCGTGTTTCCTTTTCCTTTTCCCTGTGGTTCTTTGCTTATTAAAAAGATCACGTGTTGCTTTGTGATTTCTTTGTATATATATATATATATATATATATATATATATATATATATATATATATATATATATTATATATATATATATATATATATATATTCCATCTTTGTAAACTAATTCTGAAACTTATAAGGTGCATCTAAAAACAATCTTTGGACGCCAAAAATTTCAAGATAAATCTTTTGAAGCATTTACGAAGCAATATTTCTAAGCGAGCCATAAAAAATGATAGTAATAACAAAATATAATGTAAAAATAATAAAATCAGGTAAAAATGCTGGATGAAAACTGTTACAATTTTATATATATATGTATATATGAAGGATACCAAGTAGCAACAGCCCGGCTTGTCCCTACGAGGCTATCTGTTTAAGAAGGGAGGTTGAAAGAATGGAAGGAAATGTAAAGATAAGTGAAAATTTTAAAGCAAAGAGGAGAGAATCCGAATGAAAATTTTACAATACTTTTATGCGCTAACAAGTGCTTCTAACTAGAGGTTTAAGGCAAGATAAGCATCTAGTCTCTTTATAAAGGACTTGACCGAATTACTTTGAACTACGTTGGCTAGCAACTCATTCCACAATTTAACTATACGATCGAAGAAAAAATGTTTAGCTTCACTAGAATTAAAATGTTTACCCACTAATTTGAAACCATTACCGCGAGTTCTATCTGCATTTCTGAAGGTTAAATATTTTTTGGCGTCGACGTTATCGAAACCTTTAATCATTTTAAACACCTGGATTTACCTATCCTTGAATTCGCCCTTTTACGAGTGAGAATAAATTTAACGTTTCTAAACAAGCAACGTATGATTTGTTTCTTAGTCTTGGAATCATCTTATTATCCCGTCGCTGCACCCTCTCCATTCTATGTCCTGTCGTAAATATGGGGACCAGAATTGTGGTGGAGGCATAGTAAGTAATTATATATTAACATTGTTTTCTTCGACTTACAGTAAATTCAAATGATCTACCAATAAATCTGAAAGTTCTATTTGCCTTTCTAACCGCTTCGATACTTTGCTTATTCGGTTTAAGAGTGTCGGCAACAATAATACCTACATCTTACTCTTTCGTAACACTCGTTAGCATGGAATATTTTTTTAACATTGTTTCTACCTATATGTAACGTCTTTACATTTATCTATATTAAAGTTCATTTGCCAAATTTTTCCTTTCTCGAGTAACTTAATATCTTCTTGAATATGTACAGTCTAGGGTTATGACTTTTTAATTTTTTGTCATAAATATTGTTTCCTGTATCATCAATCGATGAACTTTTGCTTGAAAACAATAAAAAAGGGCCTAATTCTTCAGAATTAAAACAAAATGTCACCCCGAAAGCAAATATAGTATATTAGTATATTCGAGACAGCTGCATTGCACCATTCTAGATTGGTTACCTAGTATTTTCTTGAATATTCCGGAATATACCGAAAAGCACTAAATACTCTGGAAAATCACTGGAACAGAGACCCATCTGCAATAGCTATACCAAGGAGCAACCAATGTGCGGAACGTGCCATTAAGGTGATGCAAGAACTTTACGTAAACTGTAAAAATAAAGACAACCTTAATCACAGGTTTATTTTAAGCAATAAGTAAAACAATTAAAACAATAATAGAGTAAATGTATAATATTGTATTTGTATAATTAATATGTATTGTATAGGTATAATGTTGTATAATATAATATATGTTTATGTATAATAATTGTGAAATAAACATGCAAATTTCTATTTATTTTTTTATTAATTTTTTATTTTTTATTTTGGGGTGAAGTTTTTTCAAAATATATCGAAATAACTGTTATTTTCATTGTCAGGGTGCAAAACTTCATCGATTTATGATACAGGAACATGAGGTTATAAAAATGTCATAACCCTAAATTGTACACGTTCCATCGCTGTTGTTTTCGTTCTCACCCCTCTTTGAGTTTGGTATGATCCGCAAATTTAGAAATTATACTTATAAATTATCAAAATCACTGAAACAGATAAAAAGAACTGACCCCAGAACTTATCCCTCAGGCACGCCGCTTGTTACACTTCTGCAGTTTGACGCTTTGCCATTAATGACTATTCTTTGTTTAAACTAATGTCCCATTAGTCAAACTAATGTGACGATAATTTTCGGGAAGCGATTTGCCCTCTTTTTTTTTAAATATTGACGTAATGTTTGCAAGTTTCCGATCGAACGGAACTTCTTCAGACTGTAACGATTTATTAAATGTATATACAGGGTGTACATAAAGTCAGGATCTATTTTTGTGAAATAATTATTTTTTTCTATTTTTCTTTTCAGAAGCCTTTAGAATGAATACAGAAGAGCGTGTGGCAGTAGTAATTTGGCGAATCGAGGGAAAGAAATACAATGACATCAGAGAGAAGTTTAGAAGGAGATTTCATAAGCCGGGGCCAATAGACAAGACAATACGAAAATTGGTGAACAAATTTAAACGAATGGGATCTGTAAATGATGAAGCAAGATCAGGACGACCGTGTATGTCAGATCTTACCGTGAATGCAGTACGCGGAATTATCACTGAGGAGCCACGTACGTCCGTTCGTGCTGCATCACACAGACTCGGCCTCCCGACGTCATCTGTGCACAAAATTCTGAAAGTTAATTTCCAGAAGAAAAGCTATTATTTGCAGGTTTTACATGATTTACATGAGGAAGATTTCCCTCGACGAAGTGCTGTATGTGCTGATCTCGTAGAACAAATCTGGAGTGATAATTAATTTAATGGACAACATTCTCTTTAGTGATGAAGCCACTTTCCATACGTGTGGAAAAGTAAATCACCATAACTGTCGAATTTGGGCAGATGAAAGACCGAATGATTTCGTCCAAAATTGGGAAAGAGACTCACCTAAAGTTAATGTCTGGATGGGTTTAACAAAATCTAAGGTTTATGGTCCTTTTTTCTTTGCTGAAGCTACAGTTACGGGGCTTATTTAACTGGACATGTTGCAGCAATTTCTTGAACCTCAGCTGATTGGGGATAGGATTGTTAGTACCGTCGTCTATCAACATGATGGTGCTCCTTGTCACTATGCCAAAATTGTTCAGGATTATCTAAATGGACGTTTTCCAAATCGCTGGATCGGACGCGGAAGCAACCAAAGACCTTGGCCAGCGAGATCACCAGATTTAACCCCTTTAGATTTCTTTGCATGGGGCTTTATCAAATCGCACGTCTATCAGACGAAGATTACGAGTCTTGAAAACTTACGTACACGTATACGAACTGCTGCAGATAACATAACCCCGCAAATGCTCCAGAATGTGTTTAGAAATGCTGCGGAACGATTTGAGCTGTGCAGGGATACTGATGGGCGTCACGTCGAATCCTACTCTTAATTATTTAATAAATGTTACCACTTTATCATTTTATGATTGAATTCCATATAATTTCCAAGTGCTTCACAAAAATAGATCCTGACTTTATGTACACCCTGTATAAGGGGAGAGACTTCCGCGCGGTTCATTTCTGTTAGTATCCTCGGATAAAGCTTATTTGGACCTGCAGTTTTATTAGGATTAATTTTACCTATGGTCGTGAGTACTTTAGTTTCACTAATGGTAAAATCATGAAGCTTTAAATGATCATCATTGACCATAATTACGGGAACGGAAATGTCCTTCATATTTTCATTAATAAAGACGGAAGAGAAGAATTTATTTAAAACTTCCGTCATTTGTAAGTCATCGTAAATTTTTTCGTTGTTTTCGCCTATGATTGGACCAATAGTCTGCGAAGCTACTTTTTTATTCCTAACATAATTATAGAATTCCTTCGGATTTGAGATCATATATATATATATATATATATATTATATATATATATATATATATATATATATACCGGTATATATATATATATATATATATATATATATACACACACACACACACACACACACGAGTATATATATATATATATATACTGTATACACACCTTGAAATTACCAGGGTGAAATTTTCTATAAGCTTAACCATACGAGTATAACACTCATCAAATGAAACCTCAGAAAAGTGGGCAATATTTTTTTTCATTTCATGTAAACTGAGGATAACATGGTCGGCGAACGTTCATGTTTAGACTGATCGATAACACTTCCTGTTTGCTCTTTTTCTTTTTTTACCATCAAACTGAGCTCTTTTTTTTGGCACTTTCCTGATTAAAAATTCCTGCCTGAATGCCGTTTGGCCCTCCTTGTTCGAGTTACACACCATGTATGAATGGAAATGCACACCTGAAAAAAGAACGACGTATTGACTGCAGCCTTTGCTTGAAAACCCACCAAAACTACAGTATGTTATCTCAAATTTGGGTAAAATTGGAAATAATATTGTAAATTATTCTGAAGGTTCCATGGTGACTCATGTACAGTTGTAACTTAGTACGTGGAAAATTTTACCATGCTAAGCTCCATGCGTTAAACGTTCTAGGTTTTTAAAATTATGAATGAGTTCGATAACGTAAATAGAGATAGCTTTTTCAAAATATCACAATATAATAGAACTAGAAATAACGGGTGTAAGTTGACAAGTAGAAGGTTCGAGACAGCAGTTGCCAAAAACTTTTTTACGCAAAGAATAGTAAATAGCTGGAATAGTTTGCCGGTAGAAGTAATTAGTAGCACGTCTATAAACATGTTTAAAAATGATTAGACACATATGTTGATAGATTGGGTATAGTTTAAGGTAGTAAAATTAAGGTTTTTGTGGTTCGGAACCCACGTAAAATCGTAGGTCCCTTCTGCCACCACGGAGGACATGCGCGATCACAACCACAACCACAGTTAGGTAGACCAGCCATGAGTGGTGGATCCTAGGGTCTTTGTTGGTCTGAAACATTATAACATTTTTATTTATTTATATATATATATATATATATACATACACACTGTATATGTATAGTGTGTAAATGAGTAAAAAGCAAAACACATTCCTAAATGTATTTCAATAATTAAACATGTGCTGAAGGTACTTGGCATGGCGTACTTACTCATAAGTAATGTATAGAAATATCAAACCTATGATTTTATTTCGGGGGCGGCTGAAGCCCCCAGGCCCCCCCTTGTCTACGTCCATGTATATATATATATATATATGGGATGAATTTCACAATTAAACACGTGAAATAAATAAATGATGCATATCCAGAAGGAAAAGGAAAAGCGATTTCAAGGTCTTTCGTGTATTCAACAGTACACCTCTTCAAAGATTCAAGGGAAAAAGACAAGAAACCAAAAATATGTCTCTGTACAGCATACACAACATAGTAAAAAGAGATAAGGGTACTTGTAGGTTATCTCCCCCCAACCAATTTTGACAGAATATTTTCGTTAAAACTAACGAAAATATTACGACTTAACCTAACCAATTATCAAGGGCGTACAGTTGATCTATTATTAATTATAACATTGTTTGTTTCTGGAATAGTATTTACTATTTACTAATAAGTCAACTGTACGCCTTTGATAATTGGTTAGGTTAAGTCGTGATATTTTCGTTAGTTTTACTTAAAACAATTAGCATTAACGTAGCCTTTAAGTATAATAATACGGTTAAATCTCGTCTAATAAAGAATAGCCCTAATAATTCTGTTGGCTGTGTTTATTCGACTGGATGTGCACAATGTAATTCAGTTTATATAGGTCAAACGGTAAAAATTTTAGATGTCAGAGTAAAACAGCACAAATATGCGTGTAGGATAGCAAATAATGCTAATGCATTGTTTAACTGTAGGTATTAGTGTTGAAAACCGGTTTCTAAAATTCCCCTAAAAATCGAAAACCGAAAGAAAAAACCGGTTTTATCGTTTGATTTTTATTTGGCTCAAACTTGCGCGAACGTGCAGCTACGCGCTACAGCGCACAAAAGATAACTTCGAATACATTACCTATTAAGTTAAATTGTGACAAACTGGCAACTGCTCTTCAGTATAATTTTTGCCTATCTGGCAACTCGATCTTCAGTTTGTCTCATCATGTAGGCTGTAGTGTAGAGTCAGTCGACTAAAGCCCTATTCGCAGTATAAGACCCTTAATGCCCTTTGTTTCTTAAGATGTCATTTCCAAAATAGGGATAAAATCTAAATTAATTTATATATTTTTTATTACACGAAGAGTCAATTTTCTGTTTTCTAGGTAAAGTTTTTTTTATTAAAAAATTTTATTTCAATGTTTTTTCCAAAATAGAGATGAATTTTATTTTTATTCTTTATAATTTTTTACAAAAAGTTTATTTCTTTCTAAGTATAGATGTTTTATTTTAAAAAATTATTTCAAATCTAAATTGTTTGAATAATGTATTATTTTGGCTAAAATAAAATATGTCAAAGTTGTCATTTTCTTATTCATATGCATACATATGATGCTGCATTTTTGCATTCTTTTGACCAAAAAATAGGCGATAAGCTATGCTTGTTAAGAGTTAAAGTCAGTACCTTTCAATTGTGGCTTTTAAAAATTACTATACTTTTCGGTCATAACCGGTTTTCAAAAAACAGATAGATTAAAAACCGGTTTGTTAAGTTTCGATTATTTTTCAACACTAGTAGGTATACAGTAGATGTAATCACAGTATTAAGTGGGACAGTTCTAAAGTTCTTGTTAAAAATAGACATAATTGAAAGGAATATTCAGAACACTGGTTCCCAACCGATGGGCCATGGAGAAGTAGTATAATTTTAGTAATTTCATAAAATTATTGGCATATAACTAGACTTACATTATTTTTCCATGGGTTATTCGAATCAGCCCAAGTCGGCTATCGCCTCAAAAAGGTTGGGAACCACTGTTCAAGAGTGTGCATTCATCTATTTTAAAAATAATTTCAATAACAGTTCGGGAACTAACAAAATTGACCATATCTTGTTAAAATACCTTTTGCCTTTTATCAGTACTTGTTAACCTTGTGCTAATCTCTTTCTACTTTTGCTTATGCTGTACAATGACATATATTTTTGGCTTGACCTTTCCCCCTTCATTCCCTGAAGAGGCGTACTGTTTAATATACGAAAGACCTTGGAATTCCCTTTCCTTTTCTTTGTCGGTGTGAAATTTGAATATATGTCACAACCATGCGACCTACCATTTCTATGGTTGAGCAGTATCCATGTTTGTGCCATTAGAAGTTCGCTGTGAGAAGCGAATGTCCCTTAATTTCATTCCCTTAAAGTACAAACAAGACAATCGACGGTTTAGATCGTTTAACATTTCCATCATAATATTACCCATATCTTCATTTTCCATTTGTTATGGAATTTATTATAATTAATTATTGTTGTCTTGCATCTAACCCTCATCCAAATTTTATTAGATTATGCATGCACATTGAATGTGACATGATTTGAACCCTTGTTTATACTTCTTTACTCATTTAGGTACTTGTAGGTTATCTCCCCCCTCCCCCACCAATTTTGACAGAATATTTTCGTTAAAACTAACGAAAATATCACGACTTAACCTAACCAAATATTATCAAGGGCGTACAGTTGATCTATTAGTAAATAGTAAATACTATTCCAGAAACAAACAATGTTATAATTAATAATAGATCAACTGTACGCCCTTGATAATTGGTTAGGTTAAGTCGTGATATTTTCGTTTCCTCTAATTTCTCCCAATAATGACTTATTCTGTACGTACGAATTGAATAACTATGGCGTATTAATTATGAATTAACGTATTGAATAATTTGATAAACTATGACGTCATAAAGTAACTTAATTCGGTGCTACTGTAGTATGCGGTCTACCGTTAAGTTTCTACTGTAGTATGCGGTCTACCGTTAAGTTTCTACTGTAGTATGCGGCAGAGCTGGGCACTTGCGGCATATTTTGCGGTACTGCGGTACTGCGGTACTACCAAACCGGGACCGCATAACGCAGTACCGCAAAGGATCGCTGAAAGTACCGCAGTACCGCTACCGCATTCAAATTTCCGCGTACCGGTTTGGTACCGGTTTGGTAGTTTGGTAGTACCGCAGTACCGCAGTACCGCAAAATATGCCGCAAGTGCCCAGCTCTGGTATGCGGTCTACCGTTAAGTTTCTACTGTAGTATGCGGTCTACCGTTCAAAATATTTAAAAGGAATTGAAAATGAATTGAAAGGAATTATAATTTAATTTACACAATTAAGGAATTATTAAAGAAGTTAAACATACTACTACCGCATACTTAACGGTAGACCGCATACTACAGTACGCCCTTGATGATTGGTTAGGTTAAATCGTGATATTTTCGTTAGTTTTAACGAAAATATCACGACTTAACCTAACCAATCGTCAAGGGCGTACAATTAACCTAATAATAAAATAATAAGAAGATAAGAAGCTATAATTAAAAGGTAGACCGCCGAATCGTAGGTAGACCGCATACTACAGTACGCCCTTGATGATTGGTTAGGTTAAATCGTGATATTTTCGTTAGTTTTAACGAAAATATCACGACTTAACCTAACCAATCGTCAAGGGCGTACAATTAACCTAATAATAAAATAATAAGAAGATAAGAAGCTATAATTAAAAGGTAGACCGCCGAATCGTAGGTAGACCACATACTACAGTAGCACCCTTAATTCCCTTCACGTTTTCCATACCTTGAATACTGAATCACGTGTTTAGTATGTGGATATCTTTCGTATTCAATGTATGGTAAATTCTTTAACATAATAAAAACTTTACACTCTATACGTCATTATTTATATGTTGTGTCCTGTCTGGTGTTATGTAGTATAAATATTATTCGACTATATCATTCATACATCCATGTCCTTTCTTGACCGCTATCCTTTATTAATTTTATTACTTACCTATTATCTACTTATGCCCTATCAACCTATCAGTTGTAGTGAATACGCTTTATTATTTAACTTTCCTTCTTTATTTACTCTTCTTTCTACTTTACTATACAGTATCTCTATTTATTCTCTATCGGCTCTTTATTTCATTTATCACTTTCTTTCTCTACTCACTATTTCATTTATCTTTACACTCTCTTTACTCATTTTCGCCGTATCGTATAAAGTTTCCGGTAGCCACGCCGAGTTCTGACTCTAAAAGTCCGTTACAAAACAAAGGGGGAAGGCGGGTTATTTAATACTTTTTTAACACTTGTGAAGCTTTTATTGATTCCGAAAATAGTTTAGTTAATTAGGGGGATGCGAGTATGAAATTTTATTATAATAATTTAGGTCGGAGAGGGACACACACTTAATTAATTTTACGTTACATTTCGTCAACCTTACGCGTAACGCGCCTGCCTCAAGACTGACTCCCTTATGGGTAGGCCACTCTTTTTCGGCCCTTATTCAGGACTACCAACTCTACCCATTTTAAACAATTTAAATCTAACATACTTTTTCGTAATTTCATAATTATTAGTAAATGATTTACATTAAACATTATCTTATTTAATTAAGCAGAAATTAATATTCTTAACTAAGCATTACTACACAGTCCATGTTTACTCGTGTCTATATTACGCACACAACCTATTGTGTGACAACCGATATGTGTACAATACTTTGTGCATTCGTACATGTCCCTTGATGATCAGGACTACGTACATAGTTACGTACATGTAACTACGTCCACATGTATTCTTTTTACTTTTCCTTTTAATTATGTAACCTCTCGCAAGATACTTGTTAACGATGACTGAATGTTCGAATTCCGATGACGTCGCCAAAAGCAGGCATCTGAATTCGAAATCTTCTCTCCTGCTTCTGCTACCAATTTGTAACGTTAAGATATGTTATGTTATATTATTATAATATACTGTATTGTTTCCCTGCCAGGTCACTGGTTCGTTATCTGCTTACGTCACATAGTTATCCACGTTCTCATTACTTGTACTTACTATTTCTACCTAACTGTCATTCAAATTCTATATTACATATGTATTACGTTATCATAAATGTCCGTGTACTTCCAATGAAAAGTACGCCATATTTTTCTCCGCTTTCCTCCTCGCTGGCTATTTAGGCTTTCAAACTATGATAACCAATCATTCTTCTAATAATATTTGACATAATCTGGTGTACTCATTGTTAACTAAAAATATATAACATTGTTGTTAATCTCCTTTAAATTATAGAACAACGGTTAACTCTCCTTCATTATATAAATTGTATCACCTATTTAGATTACTTCAGTATTAGATATGTCAATTAACAATTTGCTAAAATTGTAATTAACTGTAATAATTTAATATGATGTAATTGATGTACTTAATGTACTCGGTACATGTCGGCACCCGACAATATGTCGCCATCCAAAAATGTATACTTTACAAAAATTAGTACCTTTTGTTAATTTTTTTTATCTTTCTAAATCTCGTTGTATGCTTAAATTATGCTTAACGTCAGAATTCTTTAGCTCTCCAGTTAAAGTGGGAGCTTAACCTTCAACTGCATTCCCTCAAAATTTAGACTTATTTATTTCTTGTATTGTAAATTAAATAATTCCTGCCTGAGCCAGTGTTACAAGAGGTTGCACCTCTCTCTCTTTAAATTCCTGCCGTAACCCTTACTCGAGGTGGACAAGCCTCCTCGCTTTCAATTCCTGCCTGAGCCATTGTTACAAGAGGTCGAACCTCCTCCCCTTTAAATTCCTATCTTCGTCACCAGTTGACCTGTTAAAAATTCCTGCCATAGCTTTTGCCCGAGGAGGTCGAGCCTTTAAATTCCTGCTTGAGCTGTTGTTGCAAGAGGTAAAACCTCTCCCCCTGTAAACTTCTGATTATCAGTGCCTCGTTCTGTACATAGTTTGTGTAATAAAAATTATATGAGTGAACGAAGACTCCAATTTAGAACTGAAGTGTTTCCATTCACCCCTTGGGGAAAAAAACTTGCTAGAAACTGTTTATTGTTACTCGGATGCTCTCCCGCTAAGACCAAGCTAGAACCAACAAGGACCACCTTCGTTGGATTGTCCAAAGTGCATTCATCCTAAAAGTCGCCAGCGGGCAGTGGCCCGCGCACACGCGCGACATATATATTGGGTGGCCCCAAGAAAATGCCTTCAGATTTGAACATTAATAACTTCAAAAATATACAGTTCACACTTCCAAAATTTACATAACTTTTACCTCAATCTATTGATAAGGCATCATAAAAATTTCAGATCTCTACATAAAATACTTTTTTCACAGCTGAGGGAAAAATGAGATATGGTGAAAAAAACGAATATCCTAAATCCTAAATGTGTATAGCTGTACCTGGCAACTATTCTAAGACTTGTAGCAGTTTCCTTAGCCAATGGATAATCTGTTAGTCTCTGAAAAACGTCAGATGATATAGGCTACGCCCATCGTAAGTACTGTTTTTTAAACTTACCCTTCAAATTATGGTTCTAACTAACGGTGAAAAAGCGGTGATTGAAAAGTGTTTCGTGGAAAAAAAATGGACTGAGGCAAGAATTTTGAGGGAATTTCCAGGAATAAATTGTAATGTTACGTCTGTGAATAGAATAATTAAAAACTTAAAGCAACCGGTTCGACTGCACGGAAGCGTGGAAGTGGTCGGCCTAAAACAGTTTACACTCAAGACAATATAGCAATGATCGAAATGATGAGCCTATTTCAAGAGGATCGACCTGGGTCACACTGCTCTCAGAAGAAAATTGCAAGAAATTTAGGTATCAGTCGAAGTTCCATACAAAGAATGCAGAGAACGGTAGGACTTAAGGCATTTAAAAGGATCCGTGTTTCAAGACGTGACAGCAATGTAAGAACTAAAAGAAAAATTCGTTGTACAAAATTGCTTGATAGATTTTCGTCCAATGATGTTAAAAAAATAGTTTGTACAGATGAAAAAGGTTTCACCATCGAGATTGCTCAAAACTCCCGGAACGATGTTGTTTATGGTCAGCGTAAGAAAGAAATTCCTCCATCGAGACTTTACCACCAGACAAGTCGGTTTTAAAAAAAAAATCATGGTATTAGCAGGTGTATCGTTGAATGGAAAGACGAAAATTCATTTCATTTCAGAAAATAAAAAAAATAATTCAGAAACCTATGTAAATCTCTCAGAGAAGAATCTTTTGCCTGATTGTCGGCGTCTGCATTATGGAAACGATTTCATACTCCAACAAGATGGTGCTACAGCTCATACTATCAAGTTCACACACGATTATCTACAACAGAATGTAGTCAACTTCATTGGAAAAAACGACTGGTCCCCGCAATCACCTGATTGCAATCCCATGGATTATTGCATATGGAACACACTAGCAGAGAAGATTTACGAAGGCCAAACAGAAAAGTTTACAGAAATGCGATTAAAGAAAAAATACTCGAATGTTTGGACAACATAACATTAGCAGAAATCAAAAAATGTATCATGTCGTGGAAGAAAAGGTTAAGATTAGTTTGTAAGCAGGACGGCGGACATATTGATCATATTTGTTCATAAGATGTAAATAATACATTTTTTTCAGTTTATGATATTCGTTTTACTCACCATACCTCATTGTTCCCTCAGCTGTGGAAAAAGTATTTTATATAGAGGTCTGAAATTTTTATGATGGCTTACCAATAGATTCAGGTAAAAGTTTTGTAAATTTTGGTAGTGTGAACTGCATATTTTTGAAGTTATTGATGTTCAAATCTCAAGGCGTTTTTCTTGGGCGACCCGATATATATATATATATATATATAAATTTCCGCCTTTGTATTACATCTATTGACAAAATAATTTTGAAACTTACAAACTGTATATCTAAAATCAATTTTCGAGCGGCAAAAACTTCAAGATAAATGTTCGGAAGCATTTACGAAGCAATATTTTTTAAGAGCGCCCATAAAAAAATTATAGTAATAATAAAATATAATTCAAAATGAAAACAAAATTAGGTAAAAATGCAGAAAGAAATATGTTACTGGTATTATATATATATATATATATATATATATATATATATATATATATATATACGCCGGTACAGGAAACCTAAATTTCCCACAAACACTTTCGTCTTGTAACATATAAGGTCTTCATTCAAGTCGAAGAAATTTCATATTTTTAAAAGAAATTTTAAAAAAAGTGTGTTAAGGAACAGTACTAAAGAAGTCCCCCAAAAGAATCAGACTGAGAACAAGGGATATTTTCATTTTAACAAAAATCTAAATATTCCGTCAGTGGATATGCTTCAGCTACCTCGGAGTCCTTCACGTAAAGAGATTTCCGAGTCTGGGAACATTTTATATGTAAAATCATCGTATCATCGCTCTTTATTTTAAATTAAAATTCATTGAAAAATGACAAAAAGCGAGAGTAATTTGTTTTTTTTCTTTGAAATCTGACACTCCTCTTATAAAATATTTAAAATTATTGAAGTCAGTTGATGTGATTGATTTCTCTTGCGTCTTACTTAACACTTTTTATTATATCTATACGCTCTACAGGGCGTCCATAAAGTCACGCATCATAGGACCATAAGCAATATCTATTTATTTATGTCTCCATAAGGCTAAATATGTTGAGGAACATTCAAAGAAACCTGCTTTTTCGTTTATAAACATGCGTAGATCTCGTATTTTAGAACTATTTTGAGTTATATATAGATATTTTTTTTTTGTCTAATTGTACTCTTGGCACCTGAAGAACGTCCATGATTTTATGCATATGTATATACACAGATATACAGTTTACCCATACATTGTATATCTATATATGTATATATATAAAATAATGAATGTACTTCAGGTGCAAAGAATGCAATTAGACATAACACGTATATTACTTAAAGTAACCCTAAAATAACAAATTTAGAGTGTCAGTTATCCCTACAAACTAAATCCCCATTGGTGGAAATATCCTTCTACCATAGTATGAAACGTCACTTCCATATACAGACGTTTCGGGCCATCGTTGCATGTAATGGAATAAATTATCGAGCCGAAACGTTTCTTTTGATAAGTTTTGGTGTAATTACTTTTCCTCTCCTAATTACAGATTCTCTAGAAAAAGATGCCGTGGTTCACTGGGACATTGTATATACGGAAATTGATGTTTTAACTAAACCTTAAAGAATCATTATCTTTATTTACGAGAGAACCCTGAGGACTGTACAGAACCATTTATCAGCGGCAAATAAGACCTTGTCCTTAAAGGAAAGGAGGCAATATCTGTTTTAAAGGGTCACACTAACAATCGAGAAGGTGAAACCCATAATTAATTAAAGTAATTAATTTCATTGATTAAACTTCCGATTTACTTAAGAGAAATTTTAAAATTTTATTATATATATATATATATATATATATATATATATATATATAAGCCAAAGTTGGTCGAACAGGTTATATATTTTATATTTTCAAATATTTAATCACTTTCGCCTGTGTTGAAGTTGAGGGAGTTTCTTTAAAAAAGTTTAGAGAAAGCTTTTTTTTTTTACCGTATCCATTGATTATTTTTTTCGAACTTCACCCACGTTAGGATTTTAATTAAAAAAAAAACTCGAAGTCAAATAAGTCATCTCTTATGCTCCTTCGAACTTCACACACACACTCTGATTTGTTTTAGGATAGGTCAGAGATGGGCAAGATACTTGGAAATTGTATCTGAGATACAGATACAAGATACCCAACAAAAATGTATCTGAGATACAGATACAAGATACTCGAAAAAACTGTATCTTCAAGATACAGATACAAGTTACAGATACAAGATACATTTTTAAGATACAAGATACTTTTGAAAGAATAATTATTTGAGTTTAGTTTCACCTGGTGAGCCATGAGCGCACGAGTTATCTCATTCAATTGTTTATTATTATATTTTCTGGATATAAATAAATGCCAAATCAATGGTACTTCATATCTCAGTATTCATATAGTGATATAACTAAAAGGAAAGCACAAAGTAAATATGTATAAATAATCCTGAAAATTTTTAGGTATGGAAAAATAAAATAAACCACACTTTTTCAATTTATGTATTTCAAATAAATTGTTAATACAGGTATGCTCAGTTACCTACTCACGAAGAAAAAATAAAGTTTTCCTCATAATAAATATATTTGCAGGAATAAGCAAATATATGTATAATTCCTGATTTTTAATCATGTTAAAACATGTTAAAACCGCGGGATACAAGATGAAACCTGAGTACATCTGTGCCAAGACTGTGCGTGCAGCGCAACGGTAGTATTCATGTACAAACATGTAACAGCAATCGCCGGCCTGCTTCAACGTGCGTCAGATATGATCATATTTCATGAATAGTAGTTATTAGCGTCTCTATTTAAAAAGTATCTTATGAAAGTATCTTTGAAAGTGTATCCCGGGAGACAAGCTACATGACAAAATGTATCTTAGATACTTCTCAAGATCCTCCAAAAATAAAGTATCTAAGATACGTATCTTGTATCTTAAGATACTTTTTGTATCTTAAGATACAAGATACTGCCCATCTCTGGGATAGGTTAGGCTCAGTGGCGTAGTTAGGTTTCCGGCGTTCTGGAGTAAGAATTTCCAAGCACTCCTATAAACTTAAGAGTAATTTATTTAGTTGTCAAAATACAAATGTAATTACAGAAAATACTTTGTTAGAGTTTGTATGTGTCTTACTAACATGTAATTATGTAAATATACGTATATCACCATACGTAACACGTATCAAGTAGGTAGTTTTATAAGTTTTTAGATACGAAGCACCACCAGCTTAGCACACGTTTCAAAATTCCAAGTTCTAAAACGTGACTTTCGTGCTCTTTGTGTTGCAAATTGATAAATCACAGAATCCAAATCGAGTTGTCTCGCCTTTTGACGTTCGATAGACGGAACTGCTAATACACTTTATCGGTGCTGGGACATTGAGCTTCGCAAGTAGGTCTTGATGAGCTTAAGTTTCGAAAAATTTATTCCCGCAGTATCTACCGCCACTAGCAAAGTAAGGAAGATGATGCATGCTTGTAATGACATTAGAGAAACTATTTCAGGCTTGACAATGGGTTAGAAGCAGCTCCGCAACTTTACGTACTGACGACATCCTTCGAAGATGTTGTGAGAAACAAGTCTTGAAACGATGTAACTGACCGCCAATACCGGGTGAGATATCTTCCGGATATGCCTCAATAAGTCCGCTTCACCACTGAATGATATCTTGCTCAGACGTTTGGAGCAGCACCATTGGCAATAAGCTTCAAAGCGGGTTTTTAACGGCAAAATTACAATGTCAAGGTTTCAGTTAAACACTTCAATCTGAAACCGTTTCTCCGCGTCTTCTAAGGGTTCGTCTGACTGTAGTCCATCAAGCATTCTACGTGCACGGCGGAGAAGTTATCTGGAAAACTAGGATGGATCTTCCACTTTGCGGCCAGCTACTCGGCGTCGCTCTTCAAAGATTGCCAGTCATTTCTCATTTTTGAAAACTCTTCACCGAATAACGGAAGCATATCTACCGCTTTTCCAACGTCTTCTTGGCTATCTTTAAGCATTTTTTGATACTGCGTCAACGGGTCCAACAACCTTATTTTGTCGTATGATTTTGTAATCTAATTTTTTTTATAAAAATTAAATAGAGAATTCTAAAACAAATATAACCAATTCCAGGCGCGGCGCACCATACACTTAGGCGGCAGTCCACATTCCTTTACAACAGCGTCCCTAACCTAACCTAGCATAACGTAACCTCCAAAAAGTAGGTCGTACAAAAAATCAGACTTATTTATAAAGATCAGCCAAATTGGTAAAAATGATAGCTTACTATATATATATAAGACAGCAGTGGATGACTGCAACGATAGAAGAGGCAAAAAGGCAGAAAACTGCATCCCCAACTCAAGAAAACCTGAATCGATATAGACAAAAATGGTTGCAGAGAAGCTAAGCGGAGATGGATGGAGCAATTGTGTGAGAGATTCGAGACGAGCTACAGAATGGCAAATTCCAAATATCTGTATAGTACTGTGAAAGAATTGACAAGACAATGGACACCAGTAACAGATGTAATAAGGAATGAACAAGGAGATAAAACTTCTTTACCATCGGAAGTGGAAAGAATTTGGACAGATTACTATGAAGGAGTTTTGACTGGAGATAACATCGCGGTAAATGAAAAAGAATACCCTGAGCTGATAACAGTAGGTGAAGGAGATCCAACACCTGATATATTGATAGAGGAAACAGAAAAACATTTAGTATCCTTGTCAGATAACAAAGCACCGGGAGTCGATGGTGTGACTGCAGAAATGATGAAGGCTGAGAGCAGATTAGTTGCAGAATGGCTTAATAGATTAAACCAACGAATAATGGATGGTGAGAACACGCCGGGAGATTGGGAACAAGGCATTATAATACCAATGCACAAGAAAGGTGATACATCACTATGCAGCAACCATAGACCTATAAGTCTTTTACCCCATGCTGAAAAGGTTTTGGTTAAAATCATTCAAAACCGCATGCAGCTGAGAGAGGAGAGAGCATTAGAAGAGCAGGCTGGTTTTCGACCGGGAAGAGGAACAACAGACCAAATTTTTAGCTTCATTTAAGTGGTTGAGAAGATGTGGGAATATGGTAAAAACCTTTATTGTGTCTTCATTGATTTCAAGCAGGCTTTTGATTCAGTTTGGAGAAATGTATGATCCAGGTGTTGAAACGTTATGGCTTCGAAGATATAATCGTAGAACTCATAAAAAGGCTGTACGAAAACACTCAAGGAAGAATTCAAAAAGGAAAAGTAACAACGGAAAGCTTCAGAACTAATTGTGGGGGTCATCCAAGGCCAGACACTGGGTAATAGTAATAGGTAATAGTAATAGTAATAGACTATTACAGGAATTTTCAAGTAATAGTAATAGTAATAGACTATTACAGGAATTTTCAAGTAATAGTAATAGTAATAGATCATAATTTTTTGGCTATAATAGTAATAGTAATAGAAGGCAAAGTACTAGATAATAGTCTATTACTTTTCTATTACAGTGGCAATGGACATATTGTATGAACAAAGAACTGAAAAATGAACTAAATCTACTCTAAACTAAAATAAACATGTATATGAACTAATATTGTGGCAAATTTTTCCTTCAATAAAGTAAAATTTATCAAGACCTACAGTCTCTGAAACTGTAATGATTTGGTTGAAACAATATTTGTTAACACACTGCTTCTAATTGCATTTAAATAGACATAAAGATCCTTTTCAAATGAGTGAAGTACCTCACATACAAAAGTAATAGTAATAGTAATAGATGAAAAATAAAGTAATAGTAATAGTAAAAGAAGAAATCAGAAGTAACAGTAATAGTAATAGAAACCCAGTAATACACCCATGTCTGTCCAAGACTGCCCATTATCACTATCTTTTTAATTTATTCCTGAAATAGTGATGACAGAGGCACTTGGCAACTATAAGGGAGGAGTGGCAAATGGGAGAGAAAATGTAAATAATCTAAGATACGCTAATGATATTGTGCTGATAGCGGAAACAGTAGAGGAACTGCAACACATAATTAACTTATTAGAAAAAACTGCATAAAATACAAACTAAATATAAACTTAAATAAAACAAAAGTCATGACAATTGGAAGAACAAGAGAAGTTGTAGTTAGTTTATCATCAGGGAGAATAGAACAAGGAGAGGAGTTTAAGTACTTGGGGGTCTGGTTCACACAAGATGGTGACATAAACCAAGCGGTGCTAGAGAGAATACGGCTAGGCTATGCAGCAATGCAGAGATTGAGAAAAATATGGAAAGTCCGACACATGTCAAGAGACCTAAAAATAAGATTATACAAATCAATAATCTTACCAACGACTATGGAGCAGGGAGTTGGGTCCTAAAGCTAAAGGAGAAGAGGAAACTATTAGCTTTTGAAATGTATTGCCTTAGACGAATATGCAATATCAGGGTACCAAAGGTTGACTAATGAATATGTAAGAGACCTCACACATATGAAGATCACTATCGTAGACAGAGTCAACGATGCCCAACGAAGATGGTTCGGTCATATGAAACGCATGGATGATGACAGAATGTCCAAAAGAATAATGTATGCAAGGATGCATGGAATAAGACCAAGGGGAAGACCCCACGCAGAGAAGTCGGATGGTATTAAATCCGAAGATCGTGCTGCCCAAATCGCTGGATTGAACGTAGTGGAAACAGGCCGTGGACAGCACGATCTCCCGATTTAACACCATTAAACTTCTTTGCGTGGGTCTTTATAAAGTCTGAAGTTTACAAAACAAAAGTTACAAACCTGCAGGATCTGCTAACCCACATCATCGCGACAGTCGCTAAAATAACCCCAGAGATACTTGAGAATGTGTTCCGCAATGTAGTGGACAGATTTGAGATTTTCAAAGAAACTGATGGTGCTCACGTCGAATTTTCGACCTAAACTTGATAAATAAATATGCATGTAACTATGTTACTACAGTTTTATCTTAAAATACTATTTCAAAATGGATGGGACTTTCGGACCACCCTGTATATATTATATATATATATATATAGATATATATATATATATATATATATATATATGATGAGAGAGAGAGAGAGAGTAGACACTGATTTGTATTTCATATATGAAGGTTTTATTTTCTAATTATCGAAAAATTTAAGCACCTAAAAATCAATACTTCTCAATTTGTATTTTTGTATTGGTCTTATTGAAAGCAGATTTTTATTGTTATTTCATCCTTCTTTATATCTTTACAAATTTCCTTTCATTCTTATCTTAATCCAAATGGCGAAAATTTTCTCAAATTTTCTTCCTATCAGAAACAAGTGGAGCTTCTCATCCTGAACTCCTCCTTTCTTTTTTCGCCTTTCTTTCAAAACCCATCCTCACAGCGCACACAAGGACCAAAAGATTTTTTTAAAGACAAATTT
Source organism: Bathynomus jamesi (assembly GCA_023014485.1). Lineage (NCBI taxonomy): Eukaryota > Metazoa > Arthropoda > Malacostraca > Isopoda > Cirolanidae > Bathynomus > Bathynomus jamesi. The sequence continues at coordinate 124,723 of JAJOZX010000882.1, read as the reverse complement.
AGCTGATATTCTCGAATTAGTTGTCAACGAGGAATTCAAACGCCAATCTCGCAATAATTTGTTTTCTTATACTAGATTTAACTATAGGAAGTGTAGCCACCGGAAACGTTTCTAGGAATTTATTAACGTTAACTTTAACCCTCAGCTACTATCGTTGGGTTAATTCTGACCTGAGTACTTTGTTATTTTATCATGGAAATAATGATAGTAGTTAAGGGTTAAAGTGCAACCCTAGAAGGCCGGTGTGGGACGCGCACATAGCGACTAATGTTGGGTCTACGTAACCCCATAATGAAAATTACTTTTATAGATTGAATTAAATAATTTATTGCTACTAAACAACAATAATAATAATAATAATAATAATAATAATAATAATAATAATTAATTTGCGTACGATAAAAGACCATCTCTAGAAACACAAATGTGATTTTATTGTAATAAGCCACGCTGAATTTCTAGGGTTAAATCAAACGGGAATTAGACCCTATTGTTACACAAGATCAAAACTTTAAACTTTATAGAAAGTTCTTCAAAAAACTTTTCCCTATCGAGAGACGTGATTCATACGAAATGTTTCGCTCAGTTAGTAAAGGCTGTCGAATAGATGTATAGAATGGCTCAAACTTTTTGTATACTAAAATTACTCGAAAGCGTGACTGAACTACATACTTAAACTTGAACTTTGAATTATCATTCGTCACAAACATATTTGTCTCATGATATTTATAAATAAGAACAATCCATGTTCATAAGAGTTTGTAAAGGAGCTCAGCCTTTTCATTTTCATAAGAAATTACGTCTTCTAATGCCAAATGCATTTCAAACCGGCAGAGAGTTTAGCTATCATTTCCACTCGAGCATCCCTAATCTCACGTTCCATATCGTACGCACCTGACTAAATCATCTCTTATTTACTATACACAAACAAACGTCACGCCCAGAAAGTGTGATGGATAGAAATCCTGACCCCACACATGAATTATGTCCTTCTCAGTGACATACTGTATGTTAAAGTAAATGATCAATTCGTTAAAAATTTTAATACGTATCGATCCACTAAGCAAAACCAAACAAATACTCTATAAAGTATGATATCGAATACATACAAGATACGATGTTATTATTCCCATTATTTTTATTATTTTCTTTAGCATAGGAATGTAGGTTTAATATTTATGGTATTTATTATAAGCGTGAATAAAACAGTCCGGACTTAGCCAGAATAAAATCATTAAAATTCATGCGTTTTAACATTTAAGACAGTGCCGCAAATAAAACCAAATGAAGTCCAAGTACCGGAACAGATATATGCAAATTACAGAAATAACTGAACTCCCTCTAATAAACAAAGCGAAAACCAATTGTCATAAAACAAATTCTGAAGAACAGAAATGGGATTTTAAATGTCAATGGCGCTTTTATTAATAAAATTAATTACTTCCCGTAAAAGTGACCAAAGAGTGAAGTCATCATTATACGACTCTGAAAATAATATATATGGCAAACAAGAAGGTATACGTAAATAAATATATAATCAGAGTAATTGATTTAGCCAATAGGTACAAGACAGTTATCGCTTGACATGGTACTAAAAATAATCTTAATCACCGAGCTGCTTCACGTTTTTCTCAGTACTCGAACTTATTTATATAAAAAAGTAATTTATCGACTTAAAAAAGTAATTCACGGAGTGCCAATAGGAAGCTTCCTAGCATTATAATTAATTCTTCCCCCTCATCTATTAATGTCATTTACAAATCGCGAATCAACTCGAGTTTTCAGTATGCAAACAACAACAATTATTACATCTAACAATGACTTACGAAATTATAACTTCTAATAGCAACAAAAGGGGACGAGAAATTATATACATTACGAGTGCTTAATATCCATCAAATTTTGCTAAATACGAGTAAAATATTGCGCATGGTAGCTACAAAATAGAAAGTAAGTAATGATAAAGTTCCAACAAAGAGAAGTGCAGTCGGCCAAACTTCCCTAAAAACTTAAAGGCCGAACTGAAAATGCATGAGGTAAATTAAAAAGTTCTAAAATTATCAAATATTTAGGGAAAAAAATACATATAAGCAGATTTTTTAAATATGTATTACATTATTGTATACCCATGTATATTTGACATCATTGAATGCTTAGGAAAACGCATGAAAATTTTTAATTTACTAATTATAGTATGATTATATAGCAATACCCAAGCACAAACAATGTTCCGCCATTTTAAAAAATCTTTAAAAATATACGGAAGATATTATATACGAACTAAACGCTGCCTGATACATGAGCTAAATAGAACTTGCCAATGTAACATTGATTTGACACAAGAGTGCCAAACACACATTAGAAAACCAAATTACACGGTGAATTCTGTGACCGTGTCATTATGCTGCAAAGGCCCTGCTTGGCCGTTTGAACAACCTTGACTAAGAATTCAAAAAGTTAGGGTCACAAAAATATTTTGAAAAGAATTTAAAAATAATTTAATCATATAACATTCAAATTTCAATCTTTTTCTCTTCGCGCATTTTTTCACCAACATTATTTCTGTTTACTCTCTCCTTCAATTGACAAAAGAATAAATAATCTTTTGAAACTTCCGGAATTTTATTTTCAGCTATTTTAAAACTCAAGGAAAATCTTCAAATAATAAATGAGAAATTATTATAATTTGTAGCTATTGTCGTTCGACAATAGCCACAAACTTCCTGATATTCGTGGCTGAATTTAAACACTTTCCTTCGTCTATATGCGCGTTAATATCCCTCAAACCTTCCCAACTACTCCGTCTTTCATAATTAATTAACAATGTAAATAATCCCATCTGGCAACGAAGCACAGTGTTTATTTGCAAATGGACCTCCTTTTCTCACAACGCCAGATTGTAATGAAGAAGAATATCAGCTCTTTGTATCGTATTTAACAAAATAAATAAAAATGTGAATGCTTTAGTTAGCTTCATTACCGGCGCACTTATTTAGTTTAATCGCACCATATATTTAGAACCACACACACACACACACATAATATAATATATATATATATATATAATATATATATATACAGGTGTCCCGTAAGTCTGGACCCATAGGGAAAAATAATAAAATTACAAAATAGTCCAAAAATTTATTTATAATATTTTTTATTATTTTTATTATTATTTTTATTATTTTTTTATTATGATCTTACTCCGCTGGAGTTTTATTTGTGGGGCCACTTGAAAGCCAAAGTGTACGAGGTCAAACTTCAGAACATTTTCCACCTTAAAGCACGCATTGTGGAGGCGTGTCAAGAAATTTCTGCGACTGTGATTCAGAAAGTGCTGTCGCAGTGGAGATTACGTCTTCAACTATGTGTGCGACACAACGGCGGACACTTTGAACAGATTATGTAATAAATTTTTTGACTATTTTTTTAATTTATTATTTTCCCTATGGGTCCAGACTTACGGGACACCCTGTATATATATATATACACAAACCAATGAACATTAATATTCACCAAGCTATTATCCCAAAAGTTAAGCATGTCATAATTGAAATATTTATATTTGTTGAATATCTAGTTTTCAGGTGTTAACTTTTAGACTTTTAAAATCACTTCTTTGCTCTCGAAGAAGTAAATATATTTATAAGTTCGTCTCGTACATGAAAAAATGAGAAAATTATTGGATTTTTGGAAAAGAATTATCGCACTACGAGTTTTTAATTTAATTATTTTTTAAAGCTAATATACCATTCCATACCATCATCTCTACGGTTTTATAATAAATTTGTAGAAAGTATTCATGTGAATTATGTTATCAGTCAATTTCCTGATTCTGAAGTTTTATTTAGTGGTGAGTGTGTGTGTTTGGAACATGCACTGCACAGACCTTTTCCGTTTTGAAATAGTACTAATACTTACACTTTACCATTCAGTGATGATCAATAGAAATTGCTTATTTTATTAAAAAAGTCATCATTAATTTATTTTGAACGTTTAATTAAACAATTCACATACTTTTTACATCCATCCATCCATACACATCCATACATATATAACCATTTAAAAATTAATTTTCCTTAAAATTTAAATTTCACTTCGCAACTGCATTTTTCCCTACTTGTACTTTAGTTAAAAAAGTAATATTTTTTATTACCTAAATGAATTTCCGATGAATCAAATACGAAAGTAAGAACGCTTTGTTGCGAGGAGGGATAATTCAAGAGGTCTGACCTCACTAAAATTTGCATACAGTACATCAAAGGCGTAATAGTGAGATATGTGGACCAAGAGGATCTTGATCACTTACACAGCATATGGGTAGTGTATGTCTGTCTATGTACGCCCGATTCCTTTTATGTACAGTAGGTTTAAGCGAAAAGATACGCGCAAGATGTTGGAATTTACATATGGAAATTTTACTATATAAAGACGATAGATTTTTTTTATTTTAGAAAGTCTCTGTTTTTAAAATGATGATTTCTAAGGATTTCTAATAGAGAAATTCGCTCTGGAATCTTATTTTAACTTCAATGAAATTTTATAAATATACTTTGGTTGGTTGGTTGATTTTTGTTTCCATCCAGATCGTTCATTCTGACGAATGTCAAGCTTGTTGCTTCACCGTGGACCAACAGCTTAACGTGAAATCTGAACTACGACCAACACGGGGGATCAGAAATTACGAAACACTTTGCCCGAACTCAATCTAACGACCTCCCGATCAGCAGCCCAGCGTCTTAATCTCTAGGCCCCCAGCGTCTTAATCTCTAGGCCCCCCTATTTTTTCTGAAAGGATGAACAGCTGAGTAAGCTGCGCGCCGTCTGCTTTCGCCGGGAATCGAACCCGGGGCCGGTGGGTTCATAGTCAGCGATGCTAGCCACTACACTATATATATATATATATATATATATATATATATATATATATATAGCCCACAAAATTCATCCCATATATATATATATATATATATATATATATATATAGTATATATGGTGGTGTGTGTGTGTGTGTGTGTGTACGCGCGTGTAACTAACTGCAGGTATTATGCCTTGATTGATATACTTTATTCATTGCTTTTGTTCTACTTTTGAAAGCGGATTATAGATTATAAAATGTTTTGCAGAGGCGAGTTTCACCTCTCTGTAAAGCTGGATGTTCGCGAGAAACTTTTGAAAGGGTGAAAAACGTAGTAATGAAAAACATTTATTATTAATATAGCGAACTTTTAAAATAAAAATATCTGTACGAAATTATTTATGAATCAATTCGACGAATATACGCATACACGTATAATAATAAATAATAATAATAATAATAATAATAATAATAATGGTATGAGTAATCTGAACAGCACTGTTGAATTCGTCGTAGAAATTCTCCTACACAATGATTTTTAGGCGATTTTATGTTAGGGTACAACCCGTGCTGCAGCATTTGCACATTCAAGTTGCCGAGTTTTCTTCCTGTCATAAATTTCCACTCCGCGTCTTATAAATACGTGACGGAGATAATAATATAATTATGAAGTCTTAATTATGAAGCCTTCATTTTATATATAATATATATATATATATATATATATATAATATATATATATATATATCTACAGTATATATATATATCTTAATATCTTTTTTTAACTACTTGCTTGAGTGGTTCCCAAACTAACTGCATTATTTAGTTTCTGAGATTTGCAGCTCCTAAAGTCATGTATGGAGATGTACAAACAAAGTAAACTATTTTATATAAATTCTCACACACACACACACACACACACGTTTAAAATACGACCATATATTTTCATTATATGCGATTTCCTTGCGAAGACGTTGAAACAGAGATAATTTTCATAATAGGGAGGAAAATTCATTTTTCTTCCTGTCATTAGCGAATGTAGTAGCCTGTATATATATATATATATATATATATATATTAATATATATATATATATATATATTATATATATATACAGGGCGTCCAAAAAAAATGTATACACACTTTAACAGCTGATAGCTCAATTGATGTTTCTTTCTTTCCAAGTTAAACCCATTAGAATTAATAATGGCAGTCAGACTAAGCTTTCAACAAAGGAAATTCATTCTAAAATGCTACTGGAAGTGTGAAAACGCAGTTGAAGTGCAAAGACAGTTTAGGAGGGAGTTTCAAACAGATCCACCAACGCGACTTACCATCACTCGAATTAGAGATAAGTTTGAAGCCGATGGAACTGTTCAGAATGTCCACAAGAAGCGTTCCGGAAGACCACGGACATCGACAAGCCCCACAAAGCAAGAAAGAGTACTGGAAACGTATCACCAAAGTCCAAGAAAATCTGCGCGGCAAGCGAGTCGTGAGGTAGGAATTTCAGAATCGTCTGTCCAACGCATTTTGAAGCGCTGTCAATGGAAAAGTTACATTCCAAGATTAGTCCATGCTATTAATGAAGATGATCCGGACCGAAGAGTGGAGTATTGCGAGTGGTACTTGGCACGATGTGGATGTGGATTGGACGAAGGGGTTTCGTAGAATACCCTCCGCGTTCACCAGACCTCACACCACTAGACTTTTTTTATGGGGATACTTAAAAGACAAAGTCTACGCTATAAAACCTGCAACAGTCGCTGAATTGAGAGCAGCCATTGAACGAGAATGCACACAAATACCAAACGAAATGTTTCGTGATGTTTGCGATTCCATTGCTTCGCGTTATCAGCAGTGCCTGGACCAGAACGGACGTCAGTTTGAAAACAGGCGTTGACAAAACAATTAAATAATGTCTGTAGATTCTATTACATTTTGAAAATGAAATGTATTTTAATAAACACTGCCTTTATAAGTATTTAAAGTGTGTATACATTTTTTTGGGACGCCCTGTATATATATATATATATATAAGGTTTTATTTAATCTTTTTAATCACAGGCGTAATAGGGTCAGTGCACCATGCATTTCCTTCCTAAATATTACAGATATAAATTTTAAAACTTTCAATGTTAAATTGAACGGTTTTGGTAAATAAAATGTCCATAATTTAAAAGTTGTGAGCACGGAGCCACACAAACAGCATAGGACAATGAACTAAAATTAAATTTATACTCATGAAGTAGAATAGAATTAAAATCACTTTTAAAATTTAACCGAAGGAAGAGTTTCATTAATTTTAATTAAAATATATATGTACCTTTGGTACAATCTTTGGTTAGCTTCCTCCCGAATTGTT
>JAJOZX010000882.1:110000-112500 GCA_023014485.1 Bathynomus jamesi | reverse complement strand
ACGTGCCTCCAGTGACATGTTCATCGAAAAAGAGGGGGCCTATGATGCGATCCTTCCAAATGCCACACCATACCATCACCCGAGATGCACCTTGTTCCTTTGAAGAGGTATACCAGTGAGAGTTGTTTTGAGACCAGTAGCGGGTGTTCTGTCGATTTACCTCACCATTTCCATAAAAATCAGCCTCGTCACTGAACAAAATGGTGGACGGGAAATTGGCATCCTGAGCATATGAATTATGGTTTGTAGAAATAGAAAAATATGAATTTCTCCTATGATGCCGGACTTATGGGACACCCTGTATATATATTTGTCTATGTAATTATTCATTGAAATAATAATATATATTTGTACGTGTTTTATACTCTTCTGCATTATTCAAAATGTACATGTCCGACCGATGATAGGTATAAATACCTATGTACAGTATACCATTGGTGTTTCCAAACTTTTGAACAGTATTGTAGGTCCAAAGATTATATGGAATTATCTTTAACATATATACATATATAATCTCCAGATCTTCGTATATGGTTAGAATTCACTGAGAAACAATAAATTTAATTTAAATTATGTATTGGAAGCAATTACCTCTAAATTGTGACATTACACACGTAGCATTCAAATAAACATTGATATACAAATATATTGAGTGAATATGTAAATACTGTACATTAACGTATGCTATTTATATTTAATTTGCGTATAAATCAACAATTCAACAAAACTTTAAACTTGACCCCCGTGTGATGAGAGACCAACGTAAAGAACTGCTATGATTACGAGGTATATAATGCGTATTGTAATGTATATTCATTTCCCATCTATCTTTTTCTCACCTAAAATATTACATGGTCAGTATAATAATTCCTAATTGTCGGGAACCAAATATATATATATATATATATATATATATATATATAAATTCTGAGGACACCAGTTTTTTGGACCCCTGCTGGGCCGAAAGTTGGTGACGTAGGAAATAACTAACTAACCAAGAACGATCACCAAACCAAGTGCAACTTAACCCCGGATGTAACGACAGTCATCCTGATTGTTCCGAAGTATGAAATGGGCGGATCGCCGAAATCTGGCGTCCCGGAAACTTGATGTTAACCAGCGAAAATTTATGTATGCATGATGACCTCAAACTATTTCATAAAATACTATTTTATCGTGAAAGTATAACGTATAAGTATGTATACGCGATATAGCATTATTTAATTACGTTTTACGGACAACGTTTCGTTCCTGCAGACCTTCAGGCGAGTTGGAAAAGGGAAAAAAATTTGCCAATTCATTATCTGAAGGAGTATCCACGAATTCATGCTGTCTAAATGAAGTATATTATAACAGAAAATATTTACGATATGACAACATTTTACGCTGCCATCATTTTTTAAAAAGGCATATTATTGCTGCATATATTAATATAAATGGTAGGTTTAACTTACTCATATATATATATATATATATATATGAAAAATTATTTCACGAAAGTGACACGTGAAATATATATGTACATGTATATGTATATATATATATATATATATATATATATATATATATATATATATATATATATATATATATATATATATATATATATATATACCCTTAAATTTATGGAAAAAAAAAAATTTTTGAGAGAAGCAGGAAGAATTTTGTTTTCAAATTCACCTCATTCTAATTTTGAAAGAATTGATCGAGACTGAGAGTATTAAATAGTATTAAGATGCTATTTGAGAAATTCTTCTCTTTTGCAATGGCTAATGTGGAATAATTGAAGGCAATCATCTTGAATTTACTGGTAATGGTTACTTAGCACATAAAAGCTTCCAAAACTCACCTGAAACCATTTCAGTTTCCAATCTACTTCTAGTTATATATCTACTGTATATGTCTATGTCCATTATATATATATATATATATATATATATATATATATATATATATACACACACAAAGAGTGTGTGTGTGTGTGTGTGTGTGTGTGTGTGTGTGTAATGAAGGAAAGAAAGATAAAGAAATAAAATTGTCAAGTTACAGTTGAACAAATACCACAGAATCCACTGTATGTCGAAGTTATTCCACAAAATATCCAACCCAAGTGTTTGGGTTTCTCTGGATAAAAAGGGAAAAAAAGAAGTTTGAAATGGCTTGAAACAAACACACGTACTAAGTTTATATTTGTCTACGTGCGAAATAATCATTGAGTAAAGTTAAGGAAAAAAAAAAAAGGTACTGGTCTCGTCTTCTCCCGCGGCCGCCGGTATTCGAAAGAAAATGGGGGTCGGGGTATCGGGGGAAGGATCTACAAGAAAGTTCGAAAAGAACACACTGAAGGAAATGGATTTTAAAACTCATTCTCATCGTATAACACACACTTTTTTCTCGTGTACAGTTATTCTTGCGCATATTAACCAGCCCGTAGTGTAGTGGTAGCATGTCTGACCGGCAATCGGAAGGTCCTGGGTTCGATTCCCGAGCGGTCACCTCA
>JAJOZX010000882.1:0-107500 GCA_023014485.1 Bathynomus jamesi | reverse complement strand
ATAAATGAATATAAAACGTTTCAAGTACTTTATGAATGTAATATTATATGATTTCACTAGTTCTATTATACTGTTTTTACTACATACTTTATATAAATACAAGCAAATCTAATGTACATATACTTTTAATTCGATTACATACTCTTAATTAACGAAATTACACAATTATCACTAAAAGTAAATAACATTTTCACCGCTCATATTTAGTGCCTTTACGCGTAAGGTCAATACGAGAGACTGGCACAGTGTCACCCTTTTCTACCGACGTCTAAATAGTTACAGGTCGCTCGAAGCGACCTCCAAACCTGAGAGACCAGAGTCCATTACCAGTTGCCAGTTAGTCCCTTTTTTCGTGACGTGCAGAATTCTCACCATGTAAATATTGTATGCAGTTTTTTCTTAATTTCTCTTTTACGTGCAAACGATTCTTTTTTCTTCATAAGAAGAACCGCATAAGACCGCATTCTCATCTACTCTCTTATTCGTCTCGATTTCAAATGGTAGCAAAATATTTCCTAAAAAACGGAGGAAGAAAAATATTAAAAAAAAATGTTCGAGTGACGCATGCGCAAAAGGTAACATCTCTCCCTCTGACCCAAGAAATTTGATTTATCTCTCGCGGTTTACCTATTTCAAAAAACAAATTCATGAAGACAATAAGTTTTTAAAATGAATTTGGATAAATTTTAATAATTTAATTACATAATATATATATATATATATATATATATATATTGTCAACTGGGAATATTCTTTTATTTATTACAGAAAACTTTTCAAAACATTATAAATATAAACGGTTTAAGTGCAAAATCCTATAAACCTTTCATAGTTTTTAGGTTAGCAAATGTGCATCATATATATATAGAGAGAGAGAGAGCTTAACATGATTTTGTACAAATGAGAGTTTTTTTTAATTTTGAATAAAACATAAATATATTTAAAAAATAGTAACTTATTGCGTCCACTCTTTTAATATTTATAGTTACTTTCATTACCAAATGTGTATTTGGTCACAACGCAACAAATTTCAAAGAAAAACTAATTAATAGGTGATAAAAATACAAACTGGCACCTCTGAACATACTCGTGTTTCAACTTGTATTTGTCAAGGAGTGTCACTGTTTCACTCGGAAAAACATATAAACCGAACAGAATTTGCAAACTTGTACGTTTCTGGGGCGTTTACGAAATTTGCCAATAACATTAGTGATTGTCAGCAGATGCTGTTCGTGCAATTTTCAAGATGTCCCCACTAAATGTTTCCAGACTATCATGTCCCCAGTTTATATAGTTTGTCGAGGTGTTTGTTCTCAAAATAGCCTATCCGTTACACACACACACACACACACACACACACATTCATTCCCTGAAGAGTTGTACTGTTGAATAATACACGAAAGGCCTTGGAATCGTTTTTCCTTTTCTTTGTGGGTGTGTATAATTATTTTTTATGCAGGAAGGAGGGGCCAAGATCGAATGCCTGCAAAAACGTCCCCCCGCACCAAATAGAACAAGAGAGCCAAAATCAAGGTCCGGGGCTTTCGAGATTCCTGGACACTCTGCATTTGAAAGATTGGAGGTCATAGACATGGGGAAAGATGGATTGAGGAAGATTGTTCCAGAGTTGACTGGTTGAGTAGAGGCAAGATTGAAAATACCGAGTAACCCTTTCGTTAGAGAGTTGGACAGAAATGTGTCGAAAGTCTGGTATTGCGTGCTCTCCTTAAAAGAGTAGGTATGCATTCAGAGAGTTCAGGAGAGCAGCGTCCGTTATAATAGTGATAGTAAAGAAAAAGCAAGGCAACATTGCGGCGAAGAGAGAGGGATTGAAGACAGTCAGTAAGAGGCGATGAATTGATGAGACGAAAAGCCTTTGATTCCATCCGGTCAAGTAGGGCTGTGTTGGTTGAGCCAAACCACACACGAAAAGCGTACTCGTTACAGGGGCGGAGAAGACTCCTGTACAGATACAGCAACTGATTAGGGGTGAAGAAACTGCGAAGCCGGTACAACACACCTAACCTTTAAGAAGCTGTTTCAGAAAGAGAGTATATGTGATCTTTCCAGAAAAGATCACGAGAAAAGGAAACCCCAAGAATGTTAAGAGAAGACAAAGGATTGAGTTGTGTGTGTGTGTGTGTGTGTGTGTGTGTGTTCTTGAAGGTAAGTGGATAGTCGTGTGGAAGATTTTTACGAGCAGACAGATGGAGGAACCAAGTTTTTGAGGCATTGAAAGCTGCAAGTTTTTCTCTACACAATCAGAGATAGAAGAAAGATCAGAGGTGTGGTGTACCATAGACGTCCTACGCGAAGCTTGGAGTGACTGTTGAGAGGAACGCTTTGTGAAGCGGGTGTAAAAATGAAGAGTGGAATTAGCGGCATAGTTGTATAGGACAGGAAGTGCGATTTGGTAGATCATTGATAAATAAAAGGAAAAAGAGTGAGTGACAGGACAGAATCCTGAAAAACACCACTATTAATAGCTTCGGGAGGAGAACAGTGGCCATCCACAACTGCAGCTATAGATCGGCCAGAAAGGGAATCAGAAATGAAAGCACAGACAGAAGGATAGAAACCGAAGGAGGGTAGTTTGAAGATTATAGATTTGTGCCAGATTCTATCAAAAGCTCTATCAAGCTCTATCAAAAATCCCGAAAGGAGGATAACCAAGAGTCAGAGAGATATGCAAGACGATCGCCAGTCGAGCGTCCCTTGCGGAACCCATACTGACCATCTGAAAGAAGATTTTAAGGAAAGGTGTTTAAGAATCTTCCTATTAAGGATAAACTTAAAAACTTTACAAAGGAAAGAAATCAAAATAATTGGACGATAGTTAGAGGGTTAAGAGCGGTCACCCTTCTTTGGGACAGGCTGAATGAAAGCGAACTTCCAGCAGGAAGGGAAAGTACTAGATGATAGTCAAAGACGAGAGAGTTTGCCTAGGCAGGGTGTCAATCAACACAGAAGCACAGTTCTTGAGAACAACAAGAGGAACACCATCAGGACCACACGCATTCCTAGAGTTGAGCCTAGACAGGGTAGAAAGAACATCTTTGGAAGAGATTCTAACTTCAGATATAATTAAATCGGAGGGAGGAGGAGAAGCACCGGAATTGTCCAAGGTTGTGTTGGAGGCGAAAGTTTGAGCGAAGAATTAAGCGTTATGAGGAAAAGAGACGGCAACTGAGCCGTCGGAATGGAAAAGGGGAGGGAAAAATGAAGTAGTAGTAATAGTAAAGTTGTTGGAGAGGTTGTTAGCTAGATGCCAGAAAGAACGAGAAGAATTAGAATTGGATAGGTTTTTACATTTTTGTCGGAAGAAGGAATTTTTGGCGAGTCGAAGAACAGATTTTGCACGATTCCAGCCAGAAATATTAGCTAAGTCAGAGTCAGGAGTTGGATGGCGACGGTACCTTCTGAAAGCCTCCTCTCTGTTGCGGATAGCAATAAACAAGTAAAGTTAAACCAAGGTTTTGTTTTGCATTAGTGGTATTTATTTGACGCGTTTGTGAAATTCATCCCTATATATATATATATATATATATATACAGGGTGAGGCAGAAGTAACCGGGCAGTCAATAAGCACTTATTCCAAAGTAAATGTTTATTGAAATTTAGTCACAAATTAAGAAATTACAATGTACATGATACTAGAACAATATGAAGCATGATTAGAGCAAGTGTTCGAAATGCTGACCACGTTCTTCAATGCATTTAGAAAATCTGTCTACCACAGAATAGCACACACTTCGACACAAATCTTCGTTGATTTCTGCGCAAGAATTGACAATTCTCGTAGTGAGCTGCTGAATGGTCCTTGGTTTTTCAGCATAGACTGAATTCTTCAGCACACCCCAAAGAAAAAAGTCTGGAGGTGTAAGGTCAGGAGATCGAGGAGGATAATCTATGGGACCACGGCGTCCAACCCATCTCTGAGGGAAGTGCTCATCGAGCCAATCGCGCGCAGCGTGGCTGTAATGGGGTGGTGCTCCGTCTTGTTGGAACCACATCTCACGAATGTGTGGCCAGGTTGCCACTTTTGGAAGGAAATTATTGTTGAGCATCGCCACGTAGTTGGCGCCTGTCACAGTTTTTCAAAAAAGAACGGACCGACCAGACCAGAAGCACAGATCCCAATCCAAACCGTGACACCGATGGTGTTGACTTCCTTCTCGAGGATTAGGTGAGGATTTTCACTGCCCAGTAGACAGAATTATGTCGGTTGACGTGGCCATTTAATTTAAAAGATGCTTCATCACTCCAGATGATCTTTTCAGGAAAGGTGGCGTCCATTGCACAGAGTTGTCGAAAGATCTCACAAAACTCCACGCGACGGTCATGATCATCTTCGTTCAGTGCATGGAGCAAGTGTGGACGATATGGCCTCAAGTGGCATCGTGTAGCATTCTTATAATTGATCTTTGTGAGATGCCAAGTTCTTGCTCAGCTCGTCTGGTGGACTTCCGTGGACTACGAGCGAAAGCAACTTCAACAATCTGCTTGTTTTCGTCGGTACAGACAGACCTTGGTCGTCCTGGTCTTGGAAGATCTTCACATGAACCTGTTGATTCAAAGCGTTGAATGAGGCTGGCTACCGTGTCTCTTTTTATTGAACGATCAAATCTTTCTTTAAATCGGCGGCATGTCTCGCTCTTGTTGTCCGTTCGGTAAATTTTTTTTACAATGAAGACACGTTCTTCCATTGTAAAGCATTGGTTGCTCGCCTTTGCCATAATTGGGGCTTTCAAAATTGACCGAAATAAGATGTGTTCACAACCACCAGCTGCGACAAACTGAATTAAACGGTTAGCCTAGCTAGGCTACCCGTTTAGCCTAGGCTATCGGGTGTTACGTAATCGATGCAATTATCGCTAGAAACTTCCAAAGCTGAAACATCAAAAAGCTGCCCGGTTACTTCTGCCTCACCTGTATATATATATATATATATATATATATATATATATATATATATATATATATATATATATATATATACACGCCAGTATCAGGGTAATTTTTAACATATATATATATATATATATATTATATATATATATAATATATATAATATATAGCAAAATCTCTGAATAGCGGACGCTCCGAATAAGTAACTCATTTTTGTCTTATTTGTAGAGTAGTTTTAGCGGATAAATTCGACCCAGAGAGCATTTTGTCAGGAATCGCTCATACATATTTTTATTTGTTTTATTTTATTTAGTACTGTGTGTGAAACTGGTGCACAGTATTTTACACTATGTACTCTACTGTACACTCCAAGAGAGGAGATGTTCCTTACAGCGGAGATACTTTTCACGCAATAGTCAGTATTCAGAGGTTTCTCTCATATATATTATATATATATATATATATATATATATATATATATATATCGGGTGCGGCAAAAGTAACGCCCTTTTAATAATTGTATCTTTATAGTTTTATACAGTATAATTTTTAGTTTTATATTGTATCATTTTGTTATTTTTTAGTTTTTACTGAGAAAGTACTTATTATTTCTCTTAAAATGCTGTAATTGATTTATTTCCTTCAATAAAAGAGAATAAACTAAAAAGGGCGTTATTTTTGCCGCACCCGTTATATATATATATATATATATATATATATATATACTGTGTATATATACATATGGGATGAATTTCACAAACGCGTGAAATAAATACCACTAATGCAAAACAAAACCTTGGTTTAACTTTACTTGTTCTATTGCTATCCGCAGCAGAGAGGAGGCTTTCAGAAGGTACCGTCGCCATCCAACTCCTGACTCTCACTTAGCTAATATTTCTGCCCGAAATCGTGCAAAATCTGTTCTTCGACTCGCCAAAAATTCCTTCCAACAAAAATGTAAAAACCTATCCAATTCTAATTCTAATATACTGTATATATTATATATTGAATTTCTAAACATCTGACAGTAGGCACAGTAAAAATTTAATGCTTTTATTTCAGTTAATAAAAAGATACAAACCTTTTAAAGTGTCAGATGTATAAAGAATCAACGGATATATAAAATCGGTAAAAGTGGATATTTATTAAATTTATCTATATTTTTATTAATTTCTTCATAATTTACAGCTTCTCTTAAATTTCGTTCACGCTTGATAGTGGCCGGATCTTAGAACAAGGAGGAAATTGTGGTCTCACTCACTCAATCACACGTAAAACACATGTTCCCTTCCATAAAATTCATTTTGATTAACGTTTGAAAACACATGATTAAAGCGGAAAAGGCGAGCGTGACGTGCTAATTCTAACTTTAATATACGTTGAAGAGACCGGATGAATAAGTTTAATTCACAAAAATTTTACATTTTTTTACGCAGACACGACTTATCACGAGCATATCGACAAAGAAATTTCCAGATGAGTGGCATGAGCGCCGTTAATAGCTTCCCTCCCTGTCCTTTTTGCCAAACAGTAATTTTAGTATAATTTTAGCGTGAAAAATATTTCAATTACAGAAAAAAAAAATTATCGTATGTACGAGGGTAAGTCAAAAAGGGATCTTTTCGGTTTGACGGCCTGTAATATTTTTTAACATTACTTGTTTTTTATTGTCCAGTTTTAATCGAGGATTTCAAAAATACATTCATGTTTTCGAGAAACAAATAGTGAGGCAGTTATACATTTTAGTTTAGAGAATATCATATACGCTTTAAGATTCCAAAATCCCTGAAAGTTTTAGGTGAACTGTACGTTCATGACGATTGGTTAGGTTAAGTCATGATATTTTCGTTTTTTTGACAGTAAACTAACGAAAATATCATGACTTAACCTAACCAATCGTCAAGGGCGTACAATTGACCTAACCGGGCATTCTGTTAACCTAACTGGGCATTCAGTTAACCTAACCAGTTGGTAGAGTCTAGAATTTGACGTCCCGTAGCCATGACTCGGTTTTTTTCCGCCGGCCGTCAAACCAAAAAGATCCCAATACGGTTTAAAAATATATACAGGGTGTCCCGTAAGTCTGGACCCATAGGGAAAAATAATAAAATTACAAAATAGTCCAAAAATTTATTGCATAATCTGTTCAAAGTGTCCGCCGTTGTGTCGCACACATAGTTGAAGACGCAATCTCCACTGCGACAGCACTTTCTGAATCACAGTCGCAGAAATTTCTTGACACGCCTCCACAATGCGTGCTTTAAGGTGGAAAATGTTCTGAAGTTTGACCTCGTACACTTTGGCTTTCGAGTGGCCCCACAAATAAAAATCATAATAAAAAATAATAAAAAAATAATAATAATAAAATAATCATCACATAATAAAAAAATATATTATAAATCCCTATGGGTCCAGACTTACGGGACACCCTGTATTTAAAATTCGTTAAATTGCATATAACTGCCTCACTATTTGTTTCTCTAAAACATGAATGTTATTTTTTAAATCCTTGATTAAAACTGGACACTAAAAAACAAGTAATGTTAAAAAATATTACAGGCCGTCAAACCGAAAAGATCCTCCAAAAGTATCCGCAATTTTTCTGTCTTTTTTTCCAAAATTGTCTACACTGCTGACCATTAGTGGCGCTGCACTCAGTGAGCGTACAGATCGCTATTTCGTGAGATTGCTGACCTTCAGTTGTAATCGCGCTGTAAACATGGCTACACCACTTTCGACTTGCATCAAATAAGAGCAGCGTGCTGTCGTTCGTTTTTTGTGGGCTGAGGGCGTAAAAGGGGCTGCAATTCACAAACGATTATCTGCACAGTATGGTAATCAAGTTTTGCCACAGCGGAGCGTTTACGAATGGATCGAAATGTTCAAGACTGGCCGAACAAGTGTCGCCGACGCAGAACGCTCAGGGCGGCCGTCCATATCAACCACTGATGTCAAAATTGAACAAGTGCGTGCGATGGTTCTACACGCTACGCTGCGGTAAAACTTTTTTACCATACTGTACAGATAATCTGTGAATTTCAGCGCCTTTGACGCCCTCAAAGTGTCTTGGCATCTCGAAAATTTAGATCTTGATTTGGGCACTCCCTTTCTCCTTCTATCTAAAGGGGGTTCGGGGGGAAGTTTTGCGGTCGTTCGCCGTTGGCCCTTCTTTCCTGCATGAAAAATCTCAAAAGGAATCTGAAAGACAAAAATTGAGTATATTTCCATCAGTGAGAGGTACGATAATTTCCTTCACCCAACATTTCTGCTATTTCACTGATTCAAGCGATACAACAGTTGTGCAGTATAGGAAATAATTACGAAAAAATGAATTTTTAAAATGTAATGAAGCGCCTTCAGTAGGCAAACGTAAGACGACCAAATGATCTGCTGTTATAAGTGTGAAACGGACGGACACTTCTTTGCAAATATGCGTATACATCGTGGAGTCGTGTTGAAAACAGTCCAATACACTTTCTTGCTGCTTTTACTGTTGTTATTTTAACAACCGTATAAGTATTTATGATTTCATCTGCTTACTAAGCATTCGTATTGTGAAGTTGTATTGATAAACATTCAATACATTCTCTTGCAAATAAATACATCGTAATGTCGTGTCATTTAACGTTCATATTACAGTATTTCACCGGCTATTCCGGTTACGTAACGTATTAATAGTTTTAACGTACTCCTTATAACATCTTAACGTATCCAATAACAGCATTGCTTTAAACGGAACAAGCATACGCAGTTATAAACCGAATTATTCGGAATATAACCGACTTACATTTATCATTTATGCCATATATAGGGCCTTTAGTCGGTATTTACGGTGTTAGACGCCATCTTCATTCGTAAACCTGTCTGTTCCGTCTATTGGCGTATAAACGATCTGTGGAAACGTCTCAGCCCAATATCAGTCAGATTGAATATTCGGATTAACACAGTTTAGCAAGATTGTGTCGTTAGGATCCCGAAATATCTTAGTGTAACCTTACGTTGCAGTCTCTGGACCATCTACATCGGGGAAAGAGATATCTCGTTCTGTAATAAGATCGGAATTAGGTATTAACATCTTTGTATCCATTTGGTACACGAACACTTTCTGGTCAGAGTAGGGTAAGCGAACACTATCTAAGCCTATTCGTGCAAAGTTTTACCAATGATCCGGTATGAAACTTTATTAAATAACATCATAATAAATAAATGTAAAGACTTTTACCGATAATTTGAATTAATATAACTGATTTATTTCGGTCAGATCAGTGGGAACGAACCAAACACGTAAGATCTGAAGTTAATTTATTACTTCAATCGTTCATGTAAAAAATCCAAAATAACTGGTCCTTCGAACCGGATACTGTTAAAATCATTCAAACTAAAATTTATCTAAATTTTAAAAACTTAACTTTAAAATAAAATATATTCAAAATGGATGATCTGGAAAAAACAGTTGAAAACACGGAAGTATCAGGACAACAACGAAACTGCTGGTCAACGAGATAAAGCAGCTTTTTAATATCGAACCTACTGATACCCTCAAAGTAAAATCCCGTTTAGACTTACCATTGGAACATAAGGAAAAGTTATGTGCAGTTGATGAATTATCAGTGGCGGACTCAAATGTGGGGGATGCCAAGGCTCCCCATGGGAGAAAAAACTATATATGCAGGGTGTCCCAGAAGTCTTGCCCAATAATATGCGATATATTAGCCTATGGGGCAGGACTTCTGGGACACTATATATATATATATATATATATATAGCGAGGAATAGGAGGACGAAAAGATGGTACATGTTTATTAACAGACGTTTTGGAAAAATTCAATTTCCATCATCAGTGCTAAAAAGTTTAAAAACAAATAGAAATAAATAAGTATAATAAATAAAAACGAACAATAAATAAAAATGGCGCAACAATTAGCGAGAATTAATAATAAGTTACAAAATATATTAAATTGGAAGATTAAAAATTAAATGATATAAGGTATAAAAGTATGGACAATAAATAAAAAATAAACACGGTTTAGGTGAAACAGAATTGAAGGGGTTCTTACCAAATTGTTAACGTAATGAGAGACTAATTGTACAGAAGATTGGGAATGGCTGCCTGTTGAAAGAATTCCATATTAGAAAGATGGAGCCGGGCGGAGTGATGGTGGATTTCTTTTGAGAATTTATTTGGCAATGTTTAAATCCATTTAAACATTGCCAAATAAATTCTCAAAAGAAATCCACCATCACTCCGCCCGGCTCCATCTTTCTAATATGGAATTCTTTCAACAGGCAGCCATTCCCAATCTTCTGTACAATTAGTCTCTCATTACGTTAACAATTTGGTAAGAACCCCTTCAATTCTGTTTCACCTAAACCGTTTTTATTTTTTATTTATTGTCCATACTTTTATACCTTATATCATTTAATTTTTAATCTTCCAATTTAATATATTTTGTAACTTATTATTAATTCTCGCTAATTGTTGCGCCATTTTAATTTATTGTTCCTTTTTATTTATTATACTTATTTATTTCTATTTGTTTTTAAACTTTTTAGCACTGATGATGGAAATTGAATTTTTCAGAAACGTCTGTTAATAAACATGTACCATCTTTTCGTCCTCCTATTCCTCGCTAAGCTACGCTTCCCTAAGAACAAACCATTCAACCAAGTATATATATATATATAATGAAAACATTTTTTGTAATATTTATTATTAGAAAATAAAAATACGACATCAACCATCATTGTTATGAGTTATCCTTAAAAAAATCGTGCCAAATATTTCTCAATCTCACAATTTCTCAATATCTTATTACACTCCTTTTGAGCAGCGCTCAAGAGACAGATGTGAGATGCGTTCACTGCCGGCACAAACTATATAAGAAACATTTTTCCGTCGTACATTTCTTCATTGTTAACGCCGCGTTCGTTGTTAGCCGTTCGTTTAGTAACACCCGTTAATTCACTGAATTCAGTCTCGGTTTTAACCAGCAAATTTCGGCCTTGAGACATCTAATTGATCTGACATTCTATCGACAAGTTATTATCTGGTTAGATTAAGTTAGGTTAGCTTTTAAGAGTGTCAATGTTTTGGTCTTGTCGAGGAAATGGGTATAGGTTCGCAAATTTTATCATTCCATAAATTTACTTTTACATATTCAAATGGCAATCATTCCAAAATTCAGGACTTCCCAAATGGTTGAGTTTCTTCTACTGTAAGTTCAACCCAAAAAGCGTTTGTGCCAAAATACCTCATTTTTGGTAACTAAAGTCTCCCTCCAAATCCTCTTAAACTTCAAATTTGCCAAATTATAATTTGACTGGTAAACTCGCGGCATTCTCCCTAATGCGGAAATCCTGAATCCGCCACTGGAAATCATTCGAGATTAGTTAGAAGATTCAGAATTCGATAATGACGTCTCAGATTTCACAGACAGGAAAGTGCAAATTCAAGAAACTATGATATTATCAGTATCCAAGATGCATTTAAAGAAATCGCTCGAAATAATGAAAGTCATAGGGGTAGATCATCACCGACGTCCAGTGTGTTTAATGTACAAAGAACTGTACAACTGCCAACTCTAAAGTTACCAACGTTTTCAAGGAACTCCTTCGAATGGCCCCATTTTTGGGACATATACAATAGCTCCATTCATTCAAATGAGGTCCTATTGGGGGCTCAAAAGCTCTTCTACAGTATTTAACTGGCCATTTGCAAGGTGAACCGTTTAAGATTCTGGATGGGTTTACCTCCACAAACGCCAATCTACGAGGAAACAGTTAAGCTTCTTGAAGAGAAGAGCAAAGGAACTAAATCTATACCTAGTTTGCTTATGTAACAATTACACAATTCAGGATCGTTTTAGTTCACAGACTTACCATCAATGTAACGAGTAGAACTATACAGCACTGTTACAAATCAAAATTAAAAAACAACCCGTTTAATTCAAAAGAGTCAAAAGAGGAAAACAAAGGCCACTGAAATCAAAGATCCAACGAAAATGAAGCCTCCAATTCGACCACCGTAACAACCATTAATACCGAAGGTACAACTCGAAGAATCGCGTTACCTACTGCCTTGAAGCCTATTTTCGCTAGTAGCATTGTCATTAAGGTCAAAGCGCTATTCGGCCAAGGTACACGTTCACAGAAAATGTCACTGCTAAAGGACAAGGGTGATCGATTACGTTTGAAATACGAAAGGTTCAGCTAGCTATTGCTGGATTCAATACGAACGGAAAAGTAAAAAGTAATGTCCGGTCGGAACAAAATAAAAATCAAAGCAATCTAGTGAAACATCTCCCTTACCGAATTCACATGCTGAGTGTTCAAACAACGTTAAGTATGCTTTGTAAAAAGAGGAAACTAGCTGATCCATATATCGAAAACGAGAGAGTATCAGTTTCCCTGTTGGTTGGTACCGATAACTATTTCAACTTCGTTTATGGTCAAAGAACGTTATATGGCATTTACTTATTCAAGAGTCGACGAGAACACAGTCACTAGGCCAATTTATACAAACGAAAATCAAGGTGGTACTTCCACTGAAGTGGTCACTATACTTAGATTGCCATTTTATGAAAATTTAGCCAAAAGTCTCGAAGACTTTTGGAAACTTGAATCCATTGGGATCCAGTCAAACGAAAATAAGAACGAAGTCCTGGAGGCACTCCAAGAATTCGGAAACAACACCGAAAGTCGCTATGGGCACTATGTCCCGAACCTCCCTTGGAAGAAAGATCTTCCATCAGTGGCGTAGCGAGGGGGCGGCGATGGGGAGCCGTGGCCCACGGGCGCGGGTCTGGCCATATATTGCATTAATATCTGAAACGTTGACCTTAACCTTTGACGTATTTAGCATAATATTGGGCGATGAAAATATGTAAATCATTAACTGTTGTCTTTTCCTGCTAACTTACGTTAATTTCTAAGGTGTTTGATGCATCGGGATTTTTTACTAGAATTTCTACAAAGTTGTGTTATCATAAGTAAAAGTAAAAAAAATTATTTTATTATGCATTCTACAGTGCAGTATTACGTTGCCTACGGCAATTTTGTCGTTTTAAAGTCTAACACCCCTGTTTCGCTCCCATCTGACCTATTTTTCTTTTTCACATGGTCCTCCTGACTATTATCATTATTATTATTATTATATTATTATTATTATTATTACGAGGACGGGGAAGGGAGGGGGGGGAGCATATGGAAGCAATGGCCCCCGGACGACGGAGACCCAAGCTACGCCACTGTCCTCCACATCTTCTAAACAATTATGGTCTCCCGTTTGGCAGACGACTTAAGTCTACTCTTAAAAAAAATTCAGGAACGTTGCAAACAATTAAAACAATATCAGAAAGTCTTCAAGGAACAACTCGAGCCACAATTTATCGAAAAGTTGGAGATAAATAACGACTCCAGTCATCGACTCGATTATTTACCGTACTTAGCAGTGAAACGAGAGTATTCCACAACCACTCCAGTCAGAGTATGAATGTAAAACTCCTTAAGGATACCGAACGCAATATCTACGTGGATAACCTCCAAGGTGCGTCAAATGAAGAAACTGAAATAGCTCAGTTTTATAAGGAGTCTAAGCAAATTTTGGGAGAGGGGGCAGGGACAATTCGACGTGGCCGACTCGATGCGACCCAACTCGATGTCAGGACAACTCGATGTCAAGCCAAGTCGATGCCAGGCCAAGTCGATTTCATTTTCTTTATATATTTAATGTGGGTTAACTGAATGCCCGGTTAGGTCAACTGTACGCCCTTGACGATTGGTTAGGTTAAGTTGTGATATTTTCGTTAAAACTAACGAAAATATCCCTTAGGGATATCACATCGAGTTGTCCTGACATCGAGTCGGCCACATCGAGTTGGGTCGCATCGAGTCGGCCACATCGAATCGTACCCAACCCTGGGAGAGGTAGGGCTAAGCCTAAGAGAGTGAACGTCTAATTCAGCCTATTTCCAGGGAATCATCCAAATGATCCGAAATCGTCTGAAGAGCGTTAAAAATACCATAATGATCTTTGGCATGGAATGGAACCCCAAACAAGACGTTTAAAAATGTCTTGACCGGTTTCAGCGAATTGAGGACCCAACAAAACGAAAGATAGTGAGTAAAAGGCCAGGATTTTTAATCCACTGGGATACTTAACACCCGTGACCATCTTGGATCGAATTTTCATATAAGAGCTGTGGAAGCAAAAGCTCGAGTGGGACGAACCACTTAGCGAAAGTTTGACGAGCCAGTGGCACAGAATCGAGCAAGAATTGAACTCAATAACGAACACCCAGTGGTTACTTCAGAAAACTAAATAGAGCTGCACTCATTTTGTGGCGCGAGCACTAAGACTTACGAGGCATTCATATACTTCGTAACTAATAACGAAGCACATTTTGTTATTGCTAAATTTCGAGTACCTCCATTAAATGAACTCTCGAGAACTTACCGCTGCAACGTTGTATGCTAGGCTTATAAGCTATACCATCGAAGCTTACTCCAAAGAACGAACTAAATCAGTACATATTTGGTCGGATAGCCAAGTAACGTTCAGCTGACAAGCTGAAAGGAATATATTCATATATGCACAATCTACTCCATGAAATTAAACTACTGGTGCCAAATGCTGAACGGCATTATGTGCGAACTAAAGAAGACCCTGCTGACTTACGAAAGGTATTTCAGCTAAAATTTTCTTAAAATATGAACCATGGACACGGGTCTTAACTGATTCATAATCGAGAAAGATAGACCTAAATGTCCAAACCAAGAAATCAAATTGGGAGTCGTGGGAAACGGCTATAAGCAAATAAGAGGTGTATGAATTGTTATTATGCCGAATACGATCCAAAACAAGCCAACTTTAATGTGCGAAAAATTTGGCGATCTCACCTCTAAAGCCTACAAAGTTTTATTCATATGCGATGTCACTCGCGCTATTCATGTATAAGTTGTAGAAGATAATTCAAGTAAATCTTTCATCTGCGCCTTTCGACGATTCGTAGGAAAACTATACTTCCCCAAATACTGTACATGTATAGTGAAAATTCTATCACCTTTTACGCATCCGCCGATTATTATTTGAACCGTTTACAACAAGACGAGAGATTTAAAAAAGTCCTCCAACAAAATCGTTGTGAATGACGGTTTATTCCATTGAAGGCGCCATGATTCGGAGGAATATGAGAAAGACGCACAGATCTAACAAAAACTCTCATAAAAAAAAGTGCTCGCGAAAGCAATCATTTCAGAAGACAGAAATGAGTAATATACATTAAGAAATGTATCTTAGATACAAAATACAAGATACTAGCTTATTTCGAATAGAAATTACAAGATACAAGATACTTTTAAGAAACAGGCAAGATACATAGTTAAGATACTTTTCCCGATACAAGGTACTCCTTCTTATCAGTTGAATTTTGGAGACTAGAAGTAACGAGGAAAAAGAGCGTTTAAGTCGTTTAAATCATTATATTTTAAATGACATGCCTAAAATTAATTTTGGTGTGTAAACAAAGGTTTTGATAACTTTATCCTCACTGATTTAATTATGAAATCACTGGTCACTTTCGGAGCTTTTGCGCTAGAATTCTAAATTTGGAGGAGCAAGGAAATTATCGTTGAGGGGATAATGACCTTGTAGTATGAATACTGTAAATCAGTGGTTCCCAAACTTTTTTTGCCGCGGAACCCTTTGACATTATTTAAAAAAGCGTGGAACCCCTACCTATATTCAAGAATATTAAAAAACACAAATTGTGGGATAAAAAGAGAACTTATTTATATTAAAAAATAAATAAAAAAAATTCGAATAAAAAACACCTTAATTTTTGTAAATTTGTACATAATTAGTTTAACAAAAATGAAATGAATACCTAATGGGAAGAATGCTTCTGCTTCTTAGACTCCAGTATCCTCTGGAAATTTGGTTTAATGTTGGATAATTGAATTCTCATATCTGGTGCAGCATCCAGTCTGCTGCGATATTCTGTTTTCGTGCTCGCATATCTTGAAAATCCTGATTCACACAAATATGTTGTTGCAAATGGCAATAGCACTCGTATGGCTCGTTTTGATAATTCCGGATATTCGTCACTTAAATTTCCCCAGAAAATAGCTACCGGAACTTCTTCAAACTTGGCCTTTAACTGAGTATCTGAAGTAATTTCTATTAAATTTTCATAATCCACTGCTAGAAATCCTGTTGGCTTTTCTTTAACTTTGAATGGATTCTGTACCCAGTAATGGTCTTTGTTCTTCAAATTTGGAAAATACTCAATTAGAGATTCTGATAAGCTGTTGAGATGATTTTTAATATCATTGAGGATTTCAACATCTAATTCCACTTCGGATTCTTGGAGAAAGTCACTAAGAAGCGGAAAACAGTCAAGAGTATTTTGTTCCACATCTGAGATCCAGTACTGCAATTTACGTGATAAAGATACCATTTTATCTTGCGCTTGAAAAATGTTTACTTCTTTCCCTTGCAGAGATAGACATGTTTCATTCAATTTTGAAAAAATATCTGCTAAATATGCAATCCTTGCTAGCCATGCCATATTTGTTAATCTGTCAGATAATCTAAATTTATGATCAATAAAATAAGACAACAATTCTCTCCTCAATTCAAACATTCTCACAAGAACATTTCCTCGTGAGAGCCACCTAATTTCTGTATGTAAAAGTAGAGTGTTATGAAGACTACCCAGATCTTCACACAAGGCCTTAAAAATTCGTGATTGCAATGGCCGAGATTTAATAAAATTGATAAATAATCTGCACTGCTTCGTCCAAAACTATCTTTAATGAAGCTGAAATCCTTTTTGTCACTAATGCATATCTGTGAAGAATGCAGTGATTACTGTTGCAGTTTTTTGCAACATTCTTGATTCGTGTTACAGCGCCAGCTAATTTTCCTGTCATTGCCTTTGCTCCATCGCTGCATACTGAAATACATTTTTCAAAGCCTATATCATGCGTTTTCATAAAATTATCAATGCAATTAAATATATCATTTCCTGTGGTATGCAATTCTAAACTTTTGCAAAAAAGCAAATCTTCTTCAATTTTCTTATTAAAGTCATATCTAGCAAACACAAGTAAATTGCTAGTCCAGCAACGTCTGTGGACTCATCTATTTGTAATACATAAGCATCACATACACGCAATCGTGAAATAAGTTCATTTTGAATGTCATTAGCAATATCATTAATACGTCTTGACACCGTATTGTTGGAAAGAGATACAGCCTCAACTTTCTGAACAGAATCTTCATTAAACACGCAAGATATTATATCTTTTAATAAAGGTTTTATAAGTGATTCACCAATAGTATATGCCTCACCAGCAAGAGCAATGCGGTAACATGCTTTATATGACGCTTCTGTTGCATTTTCATTGTCTGTTTTACATTTTTTTAATAAGACACTTCTAGAGCTATTCAGACTTTCAAGTTTTCTTTAAAAAAAAGAAATATCTTTATTTTTAAAAGTCTGATGGTTTGTTTCCATATGTCTCTGTAACTTTGCTGGTGCTAAAGAACTGTTTGCTAATATTTTGTTACAAAGTAAGCAAAGGGCATCTGGGGCTTCTTCGTCACCAATACTAGTAAAACCATATAACAAATAATTAGGATCATATTTACGTTTTTTCATAGATGTCTGCACAGAATCGGAGGAAGCAGATTTCTTTTTTGTGGATTAATCACACTAGAAGTTGGTGGTTGTGCAGCTTCTGCAATTTCTGTATCTTCTATAGATGCTTTTGTTTCACTAGTTTCTGCATTACTAGTAATTTCAGTTTTTTACGAAACCCATATTTTAACCATCGATCCATTGAAGGGTTAATTTTCACGAATTTTGAAATATTACAATTACGAAAAATGAATAATAAAAGTTCTAACCAAATTAATTCACAGAGGACAACGATTTCAAAGATTGCACTAACGAAGTGTTTATCAAGTAGGCCTAGTAGGTAGAGGCAAGCAACGTTTCTGCACAATCTTCTGCACTTTAATTATTCGTTAGGCTTCACTTAGACCTGTTAGCGTCTTGTAAACAGATGCACAATACCCATGTAAACATTAGGAAAATACTGATATTTTTACTGCGCATTCTGCTGCAGTTAATAAAGTCCTTTTGTATAACCACCTCAGATCACTTCACTTCCAAAGCTTACAAAACAAACTGATAACGCACGCTCGAGTCGAGTACCTCGACTACTATAGAAATAGATTATGACAAGTTCAAAACATGTTGGCTACGTCTCCAAACGCAGCAGTTTACATCATTTTACATGCAGATTATGTACTAATATTAATAAATGTTTTCCATTAATGATAATTCAGTTGCTATTTATGGAAATTTTCTTTTAAAAAGTAAATCAAATACGCAAAACATGATAAGTATGGCCAAAAAAAATTGGCAACTCTTACAGAGGGCGCTGCTGTTACGTTCAAAATGTTTCGTTCAAGCCTATTGCCGTTTCTAAATATTTCGCTCAAACCATACTTATGCTTTATTTTCCTTCGTGCAAAATTTCATATTTTCTTCGCTAGACTTATTTTTTTGAAAATGAGTAATTTATATTTTTTTTAAATAAAATGTTTTTTATTTTAAACTTTAGCTCGCGGAACCCCTGAATTTTTTCGCGGAACCCTGGGGTTCCGCGGAACACACTTTGGGAACCACTGCTGTAAATCATCGTCAGTAAATGTAATAAATGCAAATTATAGTTCTGTATATTATAATTTATTATTTCATCTACTGTAGTTTGAAAATTTTATGTCAGCAATTTTTTTGAGGGGGGTTGAAAACTAGAATTCTAGTGGGTAATTGCCCTCCCATGTACCCCTTGGCTACACCACTTAATTAATTATTAACTCTAGATAACGGTCGGTGCGGTAGAAGAACCAGGTACCTTTTCTCAGCGAGATTTCAGGTAATCCTGCCTACGCCACTGCGGCTCACACAATAATAATTGAGCTTGTGCAATAATTCACGCCTCAAGATGAGCTATCATACATTAGTTGGCACTCATATTAGTTGGAAGGTGAGTAATTTTTATTTCAAAAGTCAGGACGGCGGGGATTGATATTCCTGATATGTATCTTGTATGAAATATACTATTTTATGATACAAGATACAGATAAATTTATATCAAAGATACAAGATATAAGATATTTTTATATTTTTGTTCAATATATTTTTGTTCAATATATCTAAGATATAGTATCATCTGCTCATCTCTGTCAATAAATGAGTTAAGAATACTCATCGTAGAGTTTGAGTCAAAATTAAATGATCGACTAATCACTCACGTGAGTAGGAAAATAAATGGTGACGTTGCCTTGATGCCATCTCAATTCCTGTATGGTTATAAGCGAAACGACCTGCCAACCATTACAGATAAACCTTTAATGAAAAACAATTATTAACAACGAGACAACGCAAAGTCGAGAAACTCAAAGATTATCTGTGGAAAAAATGAAAAAAAAAAGTACCTGTTTGCCCTACGTGAAAGATATTATGATCAATCAAACATCACAAGTAGATCCCCCAAGAAATACTACTCATCCTCGATGAAACCAACAGAATGACTTGGAAAATGGGGAAACTAGAACAGTTAATTACAGGTACTGACGGAATCGTTCGGTCATTAACCGTAAAATCGGCAAACGGAACTGAAAGAAGACCTGTAACAAAACTACTACTTGAAATTTAGTCACGAAACATTGAGATTGAAATGAACAACGAAAACGATCGAAAAATAAATAAACAATGCAGACCTTTACAAGTATGAAAACACCCGCGAATGCTCGAAGAAAGATACCCAAACAACTTGCAACGTAAAAACTTTAACACCATGAAAACTTGTAATAAATTGCAAAATTGAGTTAAGACGTAACTGAACTTCGTATCGAAAAATGAAGTTTCTTTTCTGCGTTGGTTCGGAATGTGAAAAATATTCCATAGTTGCAGAAAATAAATCTTTACCACTCAAAATGTACGCATATATATATATATGCTGCAAACCCACAAGGAAAAAGAAAAACGATTCCAAGGCCTTTCGTGTATTCAGAGCTACACCTCGTCAGGGAATGAAGAGAGAAGACAAGAAGCCCATAAATATATACAACGTAGCGGAAACCAAATATATATTTATGGGCTTCTTGCCTTTTCTCTTCATTCCCTGACGAGTGTAGTTCTGAATACACGAAAGGCCTTGGAATCGTTTTTCTTTTTCCTTGTGGGTTTGCAGCATTCATTCATTTCACGTTTTTAATTGTGAAATTCATCCCATATATATATATATATATATATATATATATAGGTGGTGGTGTAGTGGTTAAGCGTCGTTGACTACGAATCCATCGGCCCTGGGATCGAGATCCGGTGACGGCAGGCGGTGCACAGCAAAACCCAGCTGTTCATCCTTTCACAAAATAAAGAAATTGGTTGGTAGATAAATGGGTACCCTGGGTAGCCTAGTGGTTAAGACGCTAGGCTGCTGGTGGGGCGTGGTTCGGATTCTGTTTTTAAACTGTAGGTCTAAGATGGAGTGAAAAGCTTGACCTTCGTCAGAATGAACAATTCAGACGGAAGCAAACCAAAGGTTTCCAAAGTTAACGACCCGTCGATTCGCCTGGTTAAGCGTGATACCTTTAGCCTTCACGATATATTTCATATCCTCCCCCACCCTCACCCGTACCCCATAGGTTTTTAGACCTGTTGAGACAAAAGAGTCGGCGTATGCGATGTCTCCATACTCATCCTTGATCTCATCAGTCAACTCTCCGAGCAATTCACCAATAGGCGGCATGTATTTACCCTCCTCGCTAATAAAAGAAATGTATATCCTGATGAACTTAATGTTAATGAAATCGCCATAAAGGAGTGTACTGTAACAAAATTTCTTGATGTAATGCTAGATAAGAATTTGCAATGGAGTGATCATGTAAATTATATTGCGAAAAAGATTTCAAGGAGCGTTGCTATAATGTTTAAACTTAGAAATGTAGTCCCTAAACAAGTTTAATTGACTCTTTATCATACTCTTGTTCTTCCTTATATAACATACTGCACCCTTGTTTGGGGAAACTCCGCAAACAACGAATTAAATGGTATCTTTGTCATCCAATAAGGCATGTGATGCTGATTTCCTTGATCACTCTAGTGCATTATTTAAAGAGCTAAACCTACTAAAGCTGAACGATATAACCAACTGGCACATTTTATTTTTATTTACAAGTGTAAGAACAAAATTATTAATTTGCAATGGGTAAATAGATATTTTGTAACTTATCAAGAAATCCACTCGTATCAGACCAGAAATAGATCAAAGTTTGTTATACCTCAATTTAGATTGTCTTCATCTCAAAAACTATCCATTTTCATTGGATTGAAACTATGGAATGACTTGCATGCCGATATAAAAAATATTGTGAATGTAAATTTGTTTAAAACCAAGTTGAAATCCAAATTAATAATGGCATACTAACAAAAATCTAGGATTAATGTCCACTAATATTGTTTAATATTGTCCATTAATATTGTTTAATATTGTAATACATGTTTTAACTATTAATAATACTTATTTACTTATTTATTTATTTGTTATTATTAATTAATAACAACTAGCTGCTTATTTTTAATAAGAGCCCAGTAAAGCTTAAAGCTTAAGGGCCAAAGTAAATAAAATAAATAGTCGAGCTTCAAAATTATTCATATCATTGTAAATAAAAAAAATGTATTTATTATATTATTATTAATAAAGGTTATTCTATTCTATTCTAATATCACACTATATGTCTCGGCGTACAAAACCCTCCACCCAAGAGAATACAATAGAACCCAAAGTTTCATGCGTGCGTATGCCGTTCTGAAGCTGGCTACAGGTATGTTTGTAACACGTGATGTGTGTGTGGCCAATTCGGTAATGTTGTACTTTATTATGTACGTATTACCTACATTCACGATCTCCATGACCTCTTTTTCGGGAGCGTTGGCATAATCCCACACCTCGTTATAACTTTGGGCCAAATGAACGTTCCCCTTGCCAGTGTTCTGTGCAAATTTTCCCCAAAGACCATTTAAACAACTTTGCACTAAAGCGCCTGCCTGGGTTCTTTACAATTTGGGAACGGTCAAGTTGTATCCCTTCACGGTCACGGTAACGCTGAATATAAGCCGATTTTTCATCTTCGGTATCAACTCCTTGCGGATACCCTGATGCTTCTAACTTATCCTTCAAAAAAGTGTTTATATATGGCGTGAAAAGTTTGGGGAGCTTCTGAAACCTCCACACCTCATATCTCTTCAATATTCTGTAGCCATAGCAAACTGCTAGGGACACCTCAGGGCTTGTATATACACCTCTGATCTTACGCTGGTTGGCTGTGTGATTACAAGTCCCATTGTTCTCCTCTGCGCACTTCACGCTCAGGGGAAACATAAGCTTGTGGTCTATAACGACGGGTAAGATCGGCATCTATAAATCGCGAGGGGGGAGCACGTCTACGAAAGAAAGACCGAAATAGTACTTGTTCAAATTTGCTGAGAACTCCTCGATGGTGGGCAGGGCTGGTCCTACCAGTTTTTCAGGTGCACCTACGGGGTACGGATTGTTCTTCATCACGTAGGGGTATAAAGCAGAAGCCGTAGTAATGGAGCTTCACGCCCTCCGTAGGCGGAAAGTATAGCTTGAAGGGATTGGGATTTGTACGCCCTCCGAACAAGCTATCACGCATTTGAGAGGCACTAGCTCCATTGAACGCTTGATCGTGTTTATCTCTTCACTGCACTGTCCATCTGTTTCCATCCGTGCATCATACTCATGCTCCCACAAGACCTTGTGAGTGAACTGGGTGCCTATAAGCTGATCTCGGGTGCGGGTCCATGTAAGACTGTCGGCAGGAGATCTACCGTGGATATCTCTTACGATCTCACACTGAGGACTGGGGCATCCGTTCCACCAACAGCCGTTAAAGGAGTACACAGTCTTCTCACCAGTGGCACGATTTTCGCTTAGACCATCGACCCAAAAAACGACCATTAACCTTAATGGGTACTTCCCCCGTTTGCGGGCATGCTTTATATACATGTGTCTGCTGCTGTATGTGCATGAGCCAGTAAATAGCCTTGTGTCCATAACTGCGAGGGTTGTTTCTGTGAATGATGGCTGAGGTGTCTTTAGGCATGAAATTGTTCTTGAACACCGTAAAGCACAATGAGGCGATCGTGGTTGCGACTTGCAACGGATCGCATTTGAAACGGTCTATGTACATCCTTCTAAAGGCCTGGAAACATTCTAAGCACGCGCCATCATTCACGCAATAACGCTCACATTTATCAGCTATATTGTAAGGATTAGATTCATTAAAACTGTTGTAGTAGCGGTCAAAATCTTCACGTTCACCTGTACTCATACATTCATAGTTAAAGTAATGTTTGGGTGGGTGGTCCTACGTAATTCAAAGTTTCGCTAGTGAGGAATGTGTAAGAGAAATATCCCGTTGAAATTTTGGCGGCTACGCACATTACCTTGGGTAGCTTGGCTAATTTACAAGGTGTGAATAATGAAAGTGTCTTTAAACTGTACATTACCTCTTATTTGCATCTGTATAAGTTTGTTTCCTCTTTTCAAGGGATCACCTGTAAATATCTCAGATGACTCGTGTCCGCTAACTTGACAATATAGGACACAAAGAGTTTCACGGGACTGTCGTGTGCAATCGTTTTAAAACGTTTGTCTGCTTACCACATTTGTGACACTCATCACACTTGACCTCCATGCACTCATCGCAGATAGTCTGGCTTACAAGTAGGTGTGGGATAACCTCTTTGGTTTCAGCAACCGTATATGTTTCTATATCGTAGTACACAGTTACACAAGGTCTATTTTTAGGCTTAGTGTCTTTCATATAGCATACATACTTTACTCCAACCGCCTTATATTTCTCATGGCATGTAGAACAGTGAATTTCTTCACATTTATGCTTGGAATTCCCCCAATTATCCATCATATGAAACATACCACATTCACAGATTCTCATTTTCCTGCACGTGCCAATTGACTAATGGAGCTCAAAACAATTATTGAAAAATGTGCGTCTGCATACATCACAGTCCCTCTTCTCAGCTTCAACCACACGGCTTTCACATTTGGAGCTTTTACACTGCGCACATACCATATGGCAATCCTTACAATGTTTCACTATATCATCCGCAAACTCGAGACACCCTTACACAAATTATGATGCCTTCCATATTTTCGACTTTTATCATAACTCGCGTAAAGAGCCCTTATATTACGGATGGGGAGATACGTTGAACGTGATAATCCTAAAGTAAGTAGAGGTCTTGTACGATCTCTCACACTGCTTTTAAAAACATACATAGTCCTACGACGAGCATCCATTCCAAATACAACTATACGAACATTCATTTCCTGCTTAGAACCCATATTACAATCAAACTCAAGCTTGCAATCTGAAGCCAGTAGACGTAGAACTAAATTGTCTAAAAGATGCAACAATCATTTTTTTTGTACCTCTATTAGTTTCATCTGTGCAGAGGGGTCAATCATTGTTTACCATCTCCTTACATAAGGCCTCTTTAGCTGAAATAGTTCAACGTACCATAAAGGAACGCATGCACCGCTATTTTACACATAAAAACACATACAGATATACAGACATTCTGGAATCATTGGCCTCACATACAACCGCTCACACCATCGCACGATTGGGACAACACCTAACGAGGCTTTAGAAAGAGGTACGCGCACAGAGCCTGATATGAGAAAGATATTCATAGAACACCGCCACACTCTACGCGTTTCAAAATCAATGATTATATATGGCTGTCGCGTTCGGGAAATAAATTCGCGAAGGGATTTGAGCAAGGTTGGACACGTGAGATTTTTAAAGTTAGGGCTATGAGACCTAAAGGCGAGATAATGTTGTATTACGTTGAAGATTTGAATGGGGAACAAATCGCAGGAAGCTTTTACCGTGAGGAGTTGCAGAAAGTGACATTTAATTTAGGAAAAAATGTGCTTAAAATTAAAAAATTTTTAGGAAGCAAAGGCTCAGGAAAGAGAAAAATGTACTTGGTGAAATGGCTATGGTACCCAGAAAGCTTCAACACCTATATAAAAGCTGATGCAATAATGAAGCTTAAATAGTATGCAACATGGCACCTAACCATTTCTACGTTACACTACCGTCCTCTTCTTCCCTGTCTGTACATCCTAACAACACACTCGGTCAGAGTGCCGATCGGCTCCCGGGGCCGGACCTATTCTCAGCGTGATATTTTTTAATTTACGGGGAGCAATTGCGTGCTCCCTGGACTACTCTTACTCTCCGGCGACATTAAGACTAATCCAGACCCACTACAACTTACGCATGTCACCATACACAAAAACATAAACACAATAGCACCATGAGACACATACAGAAGTATAATATTAACATATTACAGTACAACATAGATGGCCTCACAAACAAAATCATGCAGCTTAGGGAATTCGTACACAAACAAAACATTCACATAGCACTTATACAAGAAACAAACTAAAACGCACACACAAAACACCCACCATCCCTGACTTCACGGCGATCCGTCAAGATCGTACTGGGGGTCACGGGGGTTGGACTCATCACTTACATACGTAAAACATTAGCTACAATGATGCCACCCAAAACATTACAAACACACTCCAAGCAGATAACACGATAGAAATACAGGCAGTTAACATCAACACAACACCATACTAATCAACATTTACATCCCACCAGATAGTTCACCTCAGGTGCGTGCCAGCCAATTACAGTCCACAGATACACAATCTGGCCTCTCTCACTAATGTCATCTTAGGAGGAGACTTCAACGCTAAAGACACTAGTTGGTACCTGCACAACCAAAACAACACCAGAGGCGCCAACATAGCCACACAACTAAACAGCCTCTTCATTCTTAACAATACAGAAGAACATACACACATACCACATCAAGCAGGATACTCAAACTCCTCCCCAGACATAACGTTCTGTTCCCCCTCACTAGCAACACATACACACTGGAGAACAGAAAAACATCTGTCATCAGACCACCTGCCCATCATCATTACAACACATTCTACACTCTGCCCCCAACAGCCTTAGGCACACTTACAGAAATTACAAGAAAGCTGATTGGGAACAGTTCAAAATACAGACTGAGGAACAATTCACCACATTAAAGAGCACACCCATCATAAACATCAATACAACACTCAAGACATTTAATCAGATCATCAATAACGCAAACAAATACATACCCAAGGGCAACATTAGGAAATAACCTAAATTACACTAAAGAAATAGCCCACCTCATAAGGCAACGTAACAACCTCAAACATAACATACAAACACCACACACAGAAGCCATAAAGCAGCAGATACAACAGCTCAACACAGAAATAAACAACAAACTCAAACAAAAACAAACAGAAACATTTAGGGAATTCATAACAACACTAAACCACTCCACAGATACATCCAGGCTATACAAGACTATAAACAGCATTACCCACTCTAACAGCGGCATTCACACCTCACACGCGGCTATCTGTCGCAGCCAAAATAATATCCCAAAATATACACAACAAGCTAACATTCTAGTTAATCACTACGCAAAGATAAATCACTTACTGTAAACAGAGACAACAACCACAAACACGCAGACAGACAAACAGCCAGGCACAAGAAAACCTACAGACTCGACACGACCATTACACCCTTCAATACAGACCCACCACCAAGATCATCAAAAACATTAAGAATTCGAAGGCTACTGGACCAGACAACATATCTAACATACACCTCAAACACTTGGGACAATAGTGAATACTAGCTCTCACAAATATCAGCACATATTCATACCAACACTGTATTATTCCTGAAATATGGAAACATGGTAAAATTATTACACTACTCAAACCAAACAAAAATCCAACAGAACCAGCTTCCTATAGACCCATTACTTTACTATGCACACCTTCTAAAATAATAGAAAGACTTATCTTACAAATCACCAACCCACACATACCACTATCGCCTACTCAACATGGATGCAGACCTCACCACTCAACCACGACATTACTCACTAACCTCACGCAGCACATCATGGATGGCATCAACTCCAGACGACCAGCTCAATGTACACTATTAGCAACAATAGACATTAGTAAAGCATTTGATGCTATCCCACGCTTCCCTCTCATAAACAAAATAATCAACACAAACATGCACAATAACACCAAAAGGTGGCTAAGCAACTATTTTTCAAGAAGATACTCACATGTCACATTCAATGGCAAGTCATCCAAAAACAAGCTTTTTCCGAACGGGGTCCCTTAAGGCTCTGTTCTCTCACCAACACTCTTTAACTTATACATGCATGACATTCCAACACCCATAGATAACAAGCTTACCTTATCATCATATGCAGATGATATCACTCTAACATCCACCCACAACAACATCGACACCGCTACAAATAACCTACACACATACATAAACAGTATACAAGACTGGCTCACACACAATAGACTCAAAGTAGCGCCCACAAAATCAACCATCACCCTGTCTACAAGCAATACAAAAGAACACCAGATAACTCCACAGTTTACACTATAGAACACCAACATTTCACACACTCACAGGACCAAAATACTTGGGGTCACATACAATACATCATTATCTTTTGCAAACCACATTCAGGACATTAAAAACAAAAGTACCTCAAGACTTAACACGCTTAGGGTACTAACAGGCACAAACTTTGGACACCAGCAGGAAACAACATCACTCATATACAAACAATATATTCGCTCAGTTATGGACTATGCTAGCCCATGCTGGGCATAAACACCTTACAGACAATACAAAACAACGCATTTCGTGTCATTACAGATGCACTCAAACAACACCAATAGAACACCTGCACACAGAAACAAAAATACTGAAAGTTAGGGAACATTTAGATATGAGGGGAACACAGTTCATGGCAGCAGCGACAACTAACCCACAACACCCTTGCCACTACATGTACAATCATGCACCGACACCTCGCACCATTACGGTAACACCAGATATTATAACCAAATACTTCATTCCATACCACGCCCCACAGACATCACACAGTACAGAAAACACACACACACACCTAACCCACAAAGCACTGACACGACTCGGTCCGAATGCGTCCTAGGTGCGAAGCCGCCACCATTAACAGGTCAGAGATCAGCCTGAGCAGATCGGATCGAGTTAACTTAGCACGATTCCGATGTGGACATCACCCCAACTTACAGACATAAACACAGACTAGATAACTCCACAGACGACACGTGCCACCTGTGCCAGGACACACCACAAACAATTCAACACATTATGACAGACTGTACCATTCTAGCACAACATAGAACAACACAACATCACTATTGCGCTGAACCTCTGGTCCACTCCGGAGAGGGCGATCGGTTACCTGCGTGCCGCCGGCTTGCTCGATCAGGGTGAGCTGATCAGCTAAACTACAAGAACAACAACAACACACTAGCGACTCTGTAACAGAACTCCATGGACTCATTGAATTGGGTCGTGATTCGTATGAGGTGGGGATATGCGAAATTCAGCTGGACACCCTGTTTTTAAATAATGATTATAACGAACCCATTTTTACGGTTCTTAGAGACTTTGATGAGTGTGAAAAAGCTGGAGTAACTCGGGATGAAACCATACGTATCACCTGGATTGGGGATGCACGGTATTACAGTACAGTAGTAACACGGTCCGTGCCGTTATGGTGCGGCTGAGGATGTTGTGAGAGACTTAAACGTTAATTTAAAAAACTCAAATCTTACGACTGATTTAGTATACGAAATCGGTAACAAAGAAAACCCTGCACATACTCTAATCCTAAAATCACAGGCTAACAGAAATATTAAAGACAAAGGGCTGTTCAAAATTATAACCGAGGGGTGATATCGATCAGCCTTCCAAAGAGATACCTTTCACGAGGTACAACGTGACTTGTCCATCCTAATGTATCAGATGAAATTGGAGAAATTGGATGCTGACTATACACCCCCAAACATGTGCTATATTTACAGCAATATAGTGGAGCACCAGTTTGTGGCACGCCTGTTGCGCATCGCGCACATCTTCAACCACAGAGGGAAGAGCTTGAGTATTACATATGACATGCCCCATTATGTGAATGTCACAGGTAATCTAATAACCAATATCTCCAGTATATATAAGAACGATTGAGGGAAAAAATTTCCCATTCGGTGATGGGAGCTTAACAGTGAAGCTGTACTTTCGACGCACTGAGTTATATTGGACAGAAAAGATACCAGCGTGAGAGTGGGCTTGGATCCATTTTTTCAACCATACTACGTACGGCTGTCCCTTTGCTGAAGAGGGGTGCCAGATACCTCGGGAGGAAAGCGCTACAATCAGGTCTTAACACTGCAGAAGACATAATGGCGGGGGCTAAACCTAAAGAAGCTCTAAAAAAACATTTAAAGCGTACACGGGACGAAATCATCAAAGATGCAAAGAGAAAAATGCGTGGTGGTGGGAAGAAAAAGAAGAGACCTGTCCGAAGGAAGGGGTTACCAACACGTGGCGTTAAACGTAAAAGGACAAAAAAGAAGTGTTCTAAGCGACTGAAACCTATGGTTGACCATTTTTTTGACTGATATAAGCTAAGGCCATTGCTCTCACGAATCATAGACTGTTTACTACTTATTGAGAGAGGTGGCACTATTTCTGACTCGTCATGGCACACTTCATCCATCCGTGTAGTTCACAATGTTGTAAAGCGGAGCTGTCATTCTTTGACATGCCCCAAACTCAAGCTTCTGTTGAGCACCGTGACTTTATTACAATTAATCCGTTAAACACAATTAGTTCCCCGAGTACTCCTATAGAATTCGTGATACCCAGCTCAGGCCCTTACTTTTTTATCCAAGCTGTGTGCACATGTACGCTAAACTACGTATAGCCTATTCTGATGGAACGGAATGTGATGATAAATATGTTGTATACCCTGAAACAAACTTTCTGCACTCCATATTCAACCAGTGTGGTGTATATTTAAATCAGGTCAACATATCCTCAGGAACTGGGTACTATCACCTACGAGCCTATCTGGAAAATGTGCTGAACTTTTCCAAAGAAGCGAAGGATATCTTTTCAAGTGCCGAGGGCTATTATTAGACTAAAGACGAAAGTAGTATAAAGGACAAATTTAAAAATTCTAAAAAGAAGATATATGAGTGTTTTGGACGCATGCATACCGACTTCACATTCCAGAAGTTGCTTGTGAATGGGCTTAATATGAAAATAAAGCTAACCTGCACGAATCCTGAGATTTGTTTAAATCTGGGGACTGATCAAGAAGAGGGTACAAAGCCCGTTGTGATTCATATTATGGAAACATACCTTCGCGTATGCCGTATGAAATTAAGTTCACCAAAACAATTACAAATTGAGAAAAATTTAATACATGCCACAATAAAATACCCAATTAACAGAGTACAGATCAAACTATACACGGTGCCAGCAGGGTTGGCCACGAAACAGTTCTACCTAAAAGGTTAATTGGAATGCAGGAACACGCTTCGGTGAATAGAAAATATAAAAAGAATGCCTTTAAATTCGAGAATTTCGGCCTTGAAAAATAAGTCTATACGTCAATGGCGTCGCGTTGGGCGGGGCATTGGATACGGATTATTCATCAGCCACTGTGTTCTCGCTTTGCTCGAGAGCATATGGTAATCTGGCCCATATTGCAGGTGCTTGTGATGAGCTTGGGATTGGGGTAACGCAGAAAGAATTCATCGATCAATTTAACCTTTATCCGTTTGACATCACACCTGACTTATCTGCTAATGTAAATACACACTTAAGTCCACAACAGAGTGGAAACATCTCAGTCAGATTGGGATTCGCTAAGCCGATAGACGCACCTATTAGTGTACTTGTATACCTCGAGTCACAAGCCCTAATAGAAGTTGACAGATTTAGGGGCGTTGTCACTGACTTTTAAAATGGACGCAAATACACTTCAGAGAGTAATGAATAGTGACTGAATCACGCGCTCCAAATTTATCGGTGTGTTTGCGAAGAATGAAACAGTGAAATTGCCAACTACGAGAGAATGCGGTGGTCTATTGTGAATACCGATGTTGTTGGTAGTGAAGGGACTCATTGGATAGCTATCTACATTAAAAATAGGACGCCTGTACTATTTTAATTCACTCGAGACTCATCCATGGAATGATGTTATTATTGTAAAATTTCTCGAACAGCTACACATTCCCGATATTGTCTGGAATCCCTATGGATTCCAGTGATACTTTAGTAACGTACGTGGTATGTATTGCCTTTCATTTCTCATGCACGGGTCACGTAGAAAGGAATTTATAAATTTTTAAAAATTATTCGACCAGTGTCACACTGAGCGGAATGATCAAATGGTATGCAGACAGATGAAAAAAGGTTCCCGCTTGTGCGCACTCGATGTGTGTATGATGTTTTGCTCGTATATATAAAATGAATATTTGAATCAATGTTCTCTCCAATAATGTTAGTTTGTGTATTCTGTAGCTAATTAAAATTGTAATGGAAACTAATTCTGTAGCTAATTTAAGATGAATATATAAAATTTTACTATTTTATAAAACATGATTTCTATCATTTAATGAATTGATGAGAATATATTGAGTCTTCTTCTTACCCGAAACACATGTAGAAGAAAAAAGTACGCGAAACATAAAAAAAATAAAAAGCTTACATTATTTCGTTGTTCATGTGGCAATCGCTGGGTTGAATGCGCGGTAGAACTTCTACCTCCCTATTCAGGTCCACGACATGCGTTTCTTCAATGCTATCACGAAAAGATTGTATAACACGAGTCAGTTCCTCATCGG
Organism: Bathynomus jamesi; assembly: GCA_023014485.1. Lineage (NCBI taxonomy): Eukaryota > Metazoa > Arthropoda > Malacostraca > Isopoda > Cirolanidae > Bathynomus > Bathynomus jamesi. The sequence continues at coordinate 75,601 of JAJOZX010000882.1, read as the reverse complement.
ACCTTTAAAAAGAAAGGATAATTTTAAATTAATTTGATTAGTTCATACATTTTTCTGAATCTTTTTTAACAAAAACCCATTTGCTTTTCATAGAAACCAATGCAAGATATATATATATATAATATATATATATATATATATATATATATATGTATATATATATATGAAGAGAGTTGCAGTGTGAAGTATCAAATATCTTCGAACCGCTCACAGAATTTTGTGACCCCTTTAAGAGAAATGCCGAATAGCTTCACATTTCAAATGAATTTATTATGGAATTTTATAAAATTATATAAAACTTGCAAAGGACTCTTGATTGTTATAAGTTAAAAAAATTCAACGATTTTTGATGAATAGAAATATCAAACAGGACTTTACCATAATATTAATTACTAATGCAAACTAATCTATATTAAAAATTGAGGATACCTGCTATTTTGATGAAACATTTTACAATAAAATGTAATGAGATGAAAATAAATTACTACAGCCCTCCATATATATACACATATATATGATGAAATAATCATGAAGGAAACACAGAACGGTGCTCAAGAGAATTCGCCTAATGACATCTTCAGGAACACTAAAAGAAATATCAATTTCGCGACTATATATAGGCCACAATAAAATAAAATAAAATAGAAATACAGTTACATAAATTTTTATACTCACATTTCAACTGCATTCCCTTGCGCCGGATCGTACGGAGCGTCATTGCAAATATCATCAATTGTTTGCGTTGGAAATAATCCGACCCGATCGGTTGCGTTAAAAAGACTAGTTGTAGTCACCGCGGCAGTGTCTCCATCTTCATATAAAGCCGGTAAACTGTAAAGCTGTTGTGACTGACTCATGATGTTTGTGTTTATTCACTGGAGAAAACAACTGCTGTGAGTTTCAGCTGAAAATACTCACTTTTATATGTGGTACGACGCCCATTTGTACCGTACCCAGAGATTAGAATGCCAATCACAAACTCGATGACTTCCTGATTGGACATACAGTGGGCGGTGCTTAGCCTTTTCTACGATAGTCAACTCTGCGCATGCGCATGACGGAGAGAGAGAGAGAGAGAGAGAGAGAGAGAGAGAGAGAAGTTTTCAGTGTACATATTTAAGGGAATTTCGGAAGCACCACAAAACATTTCACCCTGACGAACTATTTCTTTATACAATGGTCATCTGCCGGCACGAATTAGAGTATTTCAAGTGTCGTTATGCACAGTGAGGAAGAAGAATTCACTGTTGGAACGATCGAAAAGAATAAATCCTCGACGTTCAACTTGTGTATTTCTTATACTATTATTATTTTTCATTGTGTGTGTATATATATATATATATATATATATATATATATATAGTGGTGGACCGGATGTCAGTTTTTGAACATCTGAGGATGCGGACTTTTAATTCTAATATCCGGGGATGCGGATGCGGATATTTAGTTAATCTATCAATGTAATATAGAATTATGAATATATGACATAATTTTTCAAATGTATTACTATTATGGCAGGCAATGCATAAGAATTAAAATTAATATTAATGTTTTCATTATGATAAAAATAATAACTCTCAAGAGTTTCAGCCAGAGAAAATTGAATGAAACAAGTTTCATTACATTTTCTGTGTTACCAGGTATTTATATTTTGAGGTTTATATATTTGTTTGTTCATTAATAACACTGTACAACAGTGAAAAAAACGGAAGTGAGGTCGTCATTTTTATGGCTAATTAATTATATGCGTAGATTGCGAAAATAACACTCATTTATTTGTATCACCACCGATTTTATGAAAATGACCCTATTTCATTGCATCATTTTGAGAACCACTGGTTCTCTGAACGCATCTTTTACATTTTGTTCAGTCATGTATATGATGTGGTGGTGGTGTTCGGCTCAATGTTCCCTCTAAGGTGCGCGCGTGTGCGCGCGCACACGTGTTGTGAAACCCGCGCACACAGCAAAATAAAATGCGCACAGGCTCAAGTATATCATGAGTCACGACAGTAAATGAAGTAATTTAAAAAATATACCGTCACACAAGGTCTGACCATTTGCATCAACATACTCTATAGTCGCTCTTTTAAGTATTAACCCCTTCCGCCCGATTTCGCCGACGTCCGCGCAATTACGCAATACGGATTTTTTTTACTCTATGTATTTGCATTTTTTTCTTTTATACATTAACGCATTGAATATAAACCTTCTCTTTCTTATTTTTGCATAAAAACGAATAGTAAAGTAATTATTTCATAATTCATAAAAAACTAAAATTATTTTTTATTTTGTTCCTATTTTGTGAATGGATAAAATCATCTATTAATCTTGATAGTCTATTTTAAATTGCTAAATGCTAAAAATTCTTTTGAGAAGTGATAACTAAAATAGTCATTTTCAATTAATGTTATTTTAAAATTATTTTATTTCTTTATTTTGTTGAATTTTATTTTACTATTTTTTATTTTATTCATATTTTTAGAATGGATAAAATATTTTCTTTTTTAAGAATATATAACATTGTAAACAGTTTTTTAATAGCCATTTAATAGTACCGTAATGATCAAGCTATCACTTTATGGAAATAATATTTATTAAGTATTTAATATTTATATATATTTAATTTTGAAGATAATAACGCTCAGAAAAGTTTGCACAATTTTTCACCATGAATCTAAATGTATGCACAACGAAAATTTCTTGCGCACACGGACTAAAAAAAATTAGAGGGAACATTGGTTCGGCTCTGTGTTTCCACTTTGATTTTATGAAAAAATTCTTTCATTAAGCATTTAAAACAAAATTGTCAGCCATATTTTATCATAAATCGGTGCTATAAGTGAGTATTATTGAATAACAGCTATCAAATTATGTATATTTCACCCACAACGTCTATATTGTGTGAAATTGCAAATTGATCTATCATTTTCTTATTTTACAGGTTTTTATTGATGTTATGCTACAATGCCTAGAGAGTGCCAAAATTCGCCAGACAGTTTTTGTTATATTTGTGGGACATTAACGTTAAAACAGTATAAAAGGAAGGTGACTTCTCATGGGGAAAAGCTTTATGAATTATACTTCGCATGCGAAGTTGGTGATCAGGACAAGCACTGGGCGCCTCATATCTCCTGTGTGAGATGTACAAGCTCGTTATCTGCATGGTTCAAAGACACCGGTCCTGGTCTGGGATTCGGTGTCCCAATGGTATGGAGAGAGCCGCTGGACCATTCAACTGATTGCTATTTCTGCTTAACGAACATCACAGGTTTGGATATTTTATTTTTCTGAATATACGTCAAATTTGGTGTTTTTAGCACATTTTAGCATATCCTGCTCTGCATAATGTATTACATAATTATGCTATCTTAAGTAGTCAACAATGTCTATTGTCTCACATTACAGGTTGCAACAGAAAAGGGGAAAGGCTATAGTCTACCCAAATCTTCGTTCTGCTATGCGTCCTGTAGAACATTCTACAGATATACCCATCCCGCGTCCTCCAGCTCAAATGCCGACCGATAACACAGACTCTGACAAATCAGAATCAGACGGCGAATGCTATGAAGCTCAAGTCGAGTCCAAGAAAGAACATCTCATCACGCAGCCTGAACTCAATGATTCGGTCCGTGATTTAATACTTACCAAGCAACAAAGTGAACTGCTGGCCTCATGTCTACAAGAATGGAATCTGCTGGCGGAAGACGTACGAATTACAGCATTCCGAAAGCGCTCCTTGGATTTGCAGGAATATTTCACAATGAAGAACAATCTTTGTTATTGCATTGCTATATATGGTCTGTTCGATGCTCTGGGTTTGTGCTATGAACCGAATCAGTGGAGATTGTTTATTGATGCATCTCTGTACAGTGTTAAGGGTGTACTGCTACACAATGGGAACACAATGCCTTCTGTTCCGATCGCTCATTCAGTCGCCTTGAGAGAAACGTATGACAATGTTGCTTTTATTCTGGACTGTATAAAATACAATGAACATGAATGGCTTATCTGCGCAGATTTGAGGGTTCTGGCTATTCTCAATGAATTGCAAACTGGCTATACGAAATACATGTCTTTCCTATGCAAGTGGGATAGCCGAGCAAGGTCTGAACACTACACACGCTCAGTATGGCCGCCGCGAGACAATTCCTCACCTGGATCTCACAATGTTATTCACGAACCACTAGTACGAAAGGAAAAGGTTATCTTGCCGCCACTTCACATAAAACTAGGGCTGATGAAACAATTTGCAAAGGCGTTGAAGCAGGATAAGCCTGCCTTCAAATATCTAAAGGAAAAATTCCCAAAAATAAGTGATACCAAGATTAAAGAAGGCATATTCGTCGGCCCTCAAATTCGCCAACTCATGCTAGACGAACACATTGAAGCGGTGATGGATGAGGTTGAGTTGGCAGCCTAGCCTGCATTCAAAAACGTGTACAGCGGTCTACTGGGAAAGACTAAATACGACAACTATACTGCACTTGTGGATCAACTTATCAACTCATACCAACGTCTCGGATGTAAGATGTCATTGAAAATTCATTTTTTGCATTCACATCTCTCATTCTTTCTGGAAAACGCATCTGCTGTTAGCGACGAACACGGGGAGAGATTCCACCAGGATATAGCCACAATGGAGAGCCGATACAAAGGGAAGTGGAGTCCTGCTATGCTGGCCGATTTCTGCTGGAATTTAAAGCGTGACCAACCAGAAGCATCACACAAACGCCAGCATAAATACAAATAATGAGTTGAAAACAGTATAATACGAGAGTTTTATGTTAATTTTGTGCATATATGTTGAAGTATAGCAATAGCTAAACTGTTCCATATGATAAAGCCTATCTGTTTATCAATATATTCTTATTTTTTTGGTATGAAGATTTTAAGTAGTCATTACAAAAAAACGTGACGTGATAGAAAAAACTTTTTCAGATTTGGAATCAGCACACTCGATATATTAAAAATGACCGAAAGTTATTCCCGTTTTTTTTATGAACCGAAAATTTGTTGTACAGTGTAATTAATACTTTATATGAAATGTGCATGACTGGCCCTTATAAGCTACTTTATAAGCTAGTTTAATTGTAAATTGCATAATTTATTAGAGGTAATATCCGCATAACATCCGCAGTCAGAAGTGCGGATGCGGATTTTAAAAATGATGCGGATATCAGCAGATGCGGATGCGGATATCCGGTCCACCACTAATATATATATATGTATATATATTCTTTTGGTTGTATATATAAAAACGATATTAATTAAATATATATATATATATATGTGTGTACCAAATGGCTAGTTACGCCTTCTAAGCTGACTGGCTGCTTAAGACTTCTAAGCCAACTGTCAAGAATATCTGCTTTAATTAAGTAAATATTGCAATCTGGCATCTCAAAAGTAATAATAATATACACCTGAACAAGCCATTTACGCCTTCGAAGCCAGAATAAGCCTTCAGAGCCAACTGATGAAGTAAGCCAAATGGCTGATTAAACGTGTGTGTGTGTGTGTGTGTGTGTGTGTGCATGCGCTTTTAATTCGCTCGAAGGTTATTAATATATACCTAAACAAGCCAATTACGCCTTCTAAGCCAGATTAATCCTTCTAAGCCAAATGGCTGATTAAGCCAATATGTGTGTGTGTGTGTGTGTGTGTGTGTGTAATGATAGGGGATTTATGGGCGTGCATATAGTCGGGGAGTGTATGTGCGTGTGCGTGTGCGCTATTAATTCGCTCGAAGGTTATTAATATACACCTAAACAAGCCAATTACGCCTTCTAAGCCAGATTAAGCCAACTGGCTGATTTACACCTTATAAACTAGGTTCTTAAGCTGATAGCTTTATTATGCATCTGTCGCTGACAGGCGAAACATGCTCTTTTTTTTCTCTCTCCTTTCTCTCTCTCCTCTCTCTCTATTAGGTTATGTATACCCCTTTGGGGATGAGGCCGTCCCACCTTCTCCCCTAAAGACACTCCTCCTCCTTTCTCTTAGGTTAGGTATACCCCTTTGTGGGGGTAAAGCCATCCCACTTTCTCCCCAAAGCTTCCCCCTTCATGAAACCTGGGAGTTTCTCCCCTACCCCTTGTTGCATAACCCCATCCCCTTGCAACATTACCCCCCTTTGCAACATTATCTATATATCCATTAAAATTGACCAACTGGTTAGGTTAACTGAATACACAGTTAGGTTAACTGAATGCCCTGTTAGGTTAATTGAATAGCCGGTTATGTCAACTGCACGCCCTTGACGATTGGTTACATTAAGTTGTGATATTTTCGTAAGTTTGTAATTATTTTTGTAATAATCCATTCTTCCATCCTGTTCCTTTTTTGCTTTAAAAGTGTTCCGAATGTATATTAGGGTGGATCGATTTTACATTTTTTTCGATTTCCATATTCTAATAGAGACAAACACTTGCGCATGCATGAGAAAATAGCCTTTGCAAAATCTTAGCTTAATAGGTAGTCATCTTCTGCCCCCGGCAGAGCGATGAAAATCATATTTTAGTAGTCAAAAACGTATTTTTAAACCCTAGCCTAGAGTCATAAAATTTTGCGTGTGTGTTATTTCATGCCTAAGCAACGATATAAATGATATGGGAAATATATAAATGCATTATTTAAGACAAAGAGCCGATCTGAAATATGTATATTATACATATTTTCAGATCGGCTCTTGTCTTAAATAATGCATTTATATATTTCCCATAGCATTTATATCGTTGCTTAGGCATGAAATAACACACACGCAAAATTTTATGACTCTAGGCTAGGGTTTAAAAATACGTTTTTGACTACTAAAATATGATTTTCATCGCTCTGCCGGGGCAGAAGATGATTACCTATTAAGCTAAAATTTTGCAGAGGCTATTTTCTCATGCATGCGCAAGTTTTTGTCTCTATTAGAATATGGAAATCGAAAAAAATGTAAAATCGATCCACCCTAATGTATATAGACTAGGTGTTTGCAAATCATCGTAAAATTTTTGAAGAATAGACAAATTAAATGTATGAAATTCAAACGTTAAAGGACTGTAACGTTTTTATTATTCTTTTATGGGAAAAAAATTAGGATCACTTGAAGATCAGGGCCCCCAGCCTTCTTTAGTTAGCCTTGTAAGGCTAACTAACGAAAATATCACGACTTAACCTAACCAATCGTTAGGTTAACTGTAAGCCCTTGACGATTGGTTAGGTTAACTTTCTAACGCCGACTGGGTCGAATACGTACCGTTTCAAATACACGCATTTAGACTTAACCCTACAAAAACGTTCGGCGCTAAAGGGTTAAGTCGTGATATTTTCGTTAGTTAGCCTTATAAAGCTAACTAAAGAAGGCTGAGGGCCCTGATCTTCAGGTGATCCAAAATAATTAGGTAATTCCAAAGAAATGAGGATCACCTGAAGATCAGGGCCCCCATGCATTCATGTTTTTTGCTTTACAGTACTAAATATAATAATAAATTAAATTCAATGCCCGGTTAGGTCAACCGTACGCCCTTGACGATTGTTAGGTTAAGTCGTGATATTTTCGTTAGTTTTAACGAAGATATTATTTGATAATTGAGGCTGGGTGCCCTGATCTTCAGGTGATCCGAATGAGTCATGAAGTATGAGAAGATATGATTGAATCGGAAATTACTTTAGTGAAAATTAAATGGTGAAACAGAAAAAAAAGAAAAAAAATTAATTTATTCTTCAAGCTCATCATGAATATTATATACAGTAGTAGCCTGTCATGCGAGTTTGGGCCCTATATAAAAAAATGAATGTTAAAATTATTCATATATATATATATATATATATATATATATATATATATATATATATGTGTGTGTGTGTGTGTGTGTGTGTGTGTGTGTGTATATATATATATTTTTTTTTTTTTAAAGTTCGGGAAGAACCGATTCGCCTCTATTTAAAAGGGCATATCTCGGCGGAAAAACAAAGAAAAAGTGAGAGGAAAGACAGAGGAAAAAGAAAGGGTGGAGGGGACAGTCGAAGTGGAAAAAGACCAAGGATGACAAGGACTGCAGGGTCGAGCCCCATCATCCTTGGGTGCTAGGGCCGGGAGGGCGCACGTGAAACCTCCAGGAACAAGCACGTACAAACGATCACAAAGAGCACTCAAGAGCACGAGCTTAGAACCCCCTTGCAGGGATATATATATATATATATATATATATATATATATATATATATATATATATGATGTTCTAAAATTACCTAGTAAACTTTTATGTGAACGCAGTATCGTTACAAAAATTATGTAATATTTAACAAGTTTATTTCAAATACAGCAACAATAAGAAAAGCAACAATAATTGTTTATTCTATATGTTTAAATTGACTTCCTTCAACTTGAACACATTTTTCACAACGTTTGACTACTGATCGACAGACATACCAAAGTTTACTAGGTAATTTTAGAACACCCTGTATATATATTAGTGGTGGACCGGATGTCAGTTTTTCAACATCTGCGGATGCGGATATTTAGTTAATCTATCAATATAATATAGAATTATGAATATATGACTTAATTTTTCAAATTTCGTGATATTACTATTATGGCAGGCAATGCATAAGAATTAAAATTAATATTACTATTTTCATTATGATAAAAATAATAACTTTCTCAAGAGTTTCAGCCACAGAAAATTCAGTGAAACAAGTTTCATTCAATTTTCTGTGTTACCAGGTATTTATATTTTCAGGTTTATATATTTGTTTGTTCATTAATAATTCACTGGTCGACAAAATCGAACTTTTTATTTGTCACATGAACAAAAATGGGTGGATCTTATAGTTTTTTACCGCTGAGTTCAAAAATGGCCTCAAAATTTTTCTATCACTCACCAATTTGAGTGAATCGAAAATGAAATTTGGATTAATTTATAGGCGTAATAGCAATATCAAAGTAGAAAATGCATATTGAATTCACCTAAAATGTGGCTACTGATGATTTACGCTTGTATTTCGCCTCTGGGCCATCCCTTGACAATGTCCAGCAGTAGTCATCCAACATGCTGGGGCTCCACTTGCCCTGGTATCGCTTCTCCATCGTGGATATTTGTTGATGAAAGCGTTCCCCATGCTCATCACTAACATCGCCTAAGTTTGTTGGGAAGAAGTCGAGATGTGAGTCAAGAAAATGAATTTTCAACATGTTGCACCCCACGTCTTTGTAGGCCTTGAGAAGTTCTTCAACAAGTGACTCTTAATTTTCGGCCTTGAAGTTTCCGAGGAAATTTGTGTTCACTACTTTAAATGCTCTCCAAGCTGCTTCTTCAACTTCACTTAGAGTTTCATCAAACGCGCTCTCTCATGATTTCTCTAATTTGCGGGACCACAAATATCCCTTCTTTGAGTTTGACCTCGCTGATCCTCGGAAATTTCTGTTTCAAGTAGAGACCCCCCCCCCCCCCCTGCCATTTTGATCCATAGCCTTAACAAAATTTTCCATTAAACCAAATTTAATATGTAGTGGTGGCAAATAACTTTTTTGGATTAAGAAGAGGTGAACTGGTGAGATTTTTATGCCCTGGAATCAACGCTTGTCGAAGTGGCCATTGTTCCTTTGAGTAATGGCTTTCCCGTGCTCTGCTGCCCCATTCACAGAGGAAACAACAGAATTTCGTATAACCCAGTTGTAAACCAAGAAGTGCAATCACTTTCAAGTCTCCACAGATATGCCAAGAGTATTTATCATATTGGATATGTTTCACAAGTAGGTGCATATTGTCGTATGATTCCTTCATATGTACGGCATGTGCTAATGGAACTGAAGGGTATTTATTTCCATTATGTAATACAGTTTTTAAACTCAGCTTCGAGGAATCAATAAATAGGCACCATTCGTTTGGATCATGTTGTTGGCAAGGGGTTTTCATGAAAGGGTAGAAAGTTTCTTTGATGCTTGCGGTAAAAAGATATCTTAGTGCCTTTTTGTTGAAGATTCCAACCTTTCAACCTGGAAGCCGAAAGTTCGGATTGATCTTTTGACAATTTCAGATCACAGACAAGCTCGCTCAGGTCTGCTTGATATTAAGTGAGGCTCTGTCGATGAACAAGATGGTTCAAACATTGGATCAACATCGTCCGTCAGTAAACCATGTTGAGCTTTGTCATTACCATTGTACATCAATTTCATTTTCATCATCTAAACTCCACGTTTCCGGTGGCCTTGGTACTGGCAAATGTTTATTATGTAAAACAGGCCTTATGGCTGATGGTAAATTTGGGTATTGTACCATATGTTTAGATTTCGCAGTAATGCTCAGTATATTTGTTAAGCAGAAATAAGAATCCGTTAAATGGTCTTTCGGCTCTCTCCATATCATCGGAACAGCAAACGGCATTTGACGAGACCCATTTAGCCAGCCTGTCAGAAGTCTTAAACACGTAATACAGCATATATGAGGTGCCCACGTCTTGTTCTGATCCCCTACCTTGCAACCAAAATAAGTTCGTATGCTTTTTTGACGAGAGGGGTGAAATTTCGCCTTTGAAATTTAAGTGTTAACTCTCTGCACACATAACAGAAACAGTTTGGATGGTTGACACACTTGCGTGGCATTCTGTCATGAAACAATACGAACGCACTGACACAAAAAATGATTAAGGAAAATCACAAATAAAATGCACGATGTTCACTGAGTGAAATCAAATGAGTAACTGACAGATGAAAGTCAACAGTGACGTGTAGCAACTCATAAGCAGAGGAAGAGGAAGGGGCAGACCCCGCCCCCTTCCTATTCTCACTCAAATCCTAAGTAATGTAAATTCGTGTGTCACTCTAAAACTGCGGGTGATAGAAAAATTCTGTTTTCATTTTCGTAATCAACGTAAAAAAATACACATAGTTCAAGCAAAAATATCTCTGTGACAAAAAACTTTGTTGACCAGTGATAATTAATACTTTACATGAAATGTGCATGACTGGGCCTTATAAGCTACTTTATAAGCTAATTTAATTGTAAATTGCATACTTTATTAGAGGTAATATCCGCATAACATCCGCAGTCAGAAGTGCGGATGCGGATGCGGTTGCGGATATCCGGTCCACCACTAATATATATACACAATAACAATATGACGGAAACTGTCGTAACCATGCAATTGGCATGCAGAAATGTTAGTTTTAAGATTTTTATTTTATTCGCAAAAAGCCAAGTGTTTTGGGTTAGGAATATTCATAAAGGCATAAGATAAAGATGTTTTCAAAATAGAACGGTCATTTTATTTAAGTGGTTCTCAGGGAAAGAGGAGACCCAAAACCGCTTGGCCGCGGAGGTTGACAACTAAAGTTTCCAGATGTACACATGGTTAGTTTCGCTTTCAAATGAGGTTGTGACTTATATAACGCAGACTCGAAGACGCCAATAAAGTTGAACCACAAGGGGGTCATAAACTTTGGGCTTCGAATCTGTTAACGGTTTTTAAATGTATTTCGTGGGAAGAAGGAGGGGACTATACTCGGAAATCAGGTCCAGCTCCAATCAGGGGGCCCAGGATCCTGGGAAACGAAGTGAAGACGCCTTCTTTCTCTCTTGTATGGGTAATAGCCTTCTGGAGGGACGATCTTAGGAAAATAAATGATTTGATAGGTTTGCAGAATATTGGAAGGCGGGGTCCTTCAAATTTGTAAAGTAAATTCAAAAATTGATAAGTCAGTTGTAGTCGTTCCTCCTTGAAGTTAACTGTGGTTAAACAAACACCCTGTAGACTTGTGGCGTAATAAACTTTAAAACGGAAAGTGTACCATGTCATTAGCTTACGCGGAAATCGTCGCGTAAAAGTAAGAAAACTTAAAACTGAAAGAATCAATTGTCACTAACGGAAAAATTAAGAACTTATAGTTCATGAAATTCGTTTACGCGGAAATTTGAGAATATTCACTTGAAGGTTAGCGACCTTAACCGAGAATTTGATTGTAACTTAATTAATGTTAACCAACGGACCAAGAGTTTTGTGAACGGTCTCTTAAGTAAATTTAGCTCCACTTAAATAAGAAATAGGGTACGTCTGGGCCCTAATTTCCTGAATCCGTCCATTTGGGTTCAGAAAGAAGTCCCGGTAGTTAACATTGTAGAGTTTGCAAGTTTTGTAGCGGCCGTAAATCTACGGTCCGTACGCAGCACAAGTGGGAGTAAGTTTGTCTCCTGCAGAGTAAGTAACTTTAGTCTTTGAATATCTGGGTCGAATTCCGACCACTTCATTTTTTATTGTTATGTATTTTTTTTGTTGCACTAAAAACATAAAACCCCTCTATCTATAAATTATTGAAATTCCGATAACTGTTAATCTTTTCTTTAGATTTATCATTGCTGATCAATTTAACGATTTAAATTCAATCACTGTGAACTTTGTCTTTGACGTTAAGATTATTGTATTGTCTGAAATTTATAGATGTAATACAGAATAAAATATTAAATGCATGTACTGTGTCAAGTAACATTTAATAAAATTTATAAGAGGGCGTGTGTTGTTTTAAATACCTTGTGATAGACCCCTCTTGTTAGCTGGGGAAAATTAACGTTCCAAGTAGGCTTGTGGAAAGCCGAAGGAACCTAGCCTATCAATTTAAAGGGCCATCCGTCTTGGGTAGGCCGAATAATCCTGAACGTAAATAAGAGATAAACTCACCGGGTACGCCCAACTTAAAGGGTGCCCGTGAAGTAAATTAAAAGTCAGAGAACGGGCGTTCAATACCATAAATAAATATACGGATTGGGCGCGTACGTCATTTGGTGTCAGAAGTGGGATTATTCTATTGCAAGGTATTTATCGCAAGAGTGTAACTCTTTTGTTAAAATAAATTTGCGTAACAATAAAGCAATTGTAGGAAGCAACTGGAACGGTGATTTTATGAAATAATTGTAACAACAATTATATGAAGTCACCGTAACAGTGATTTTGTGAAATAGTTGTAACAGCAATTATATAAAGCAACTGGAACAGTGATTTTATGAAATAATTGTAACAACAATTATAGAAGTCACTGTAACAGTGATTTTATGAAATAGTTGTAGCAGCAATTATAGAAATAATTGTAACTAATTCTACTAAGTAATATAACAATAAATTCGGTACAATAATTGAGAACAGTAAGAAGGGTCGTTAACAGTGATTAAAGTTTTAAAGGTTTTTTTAAACAAACAAATAACTTTCGCAATGTCGGTAAAGAGCGTAGAAATAACGAATGAGGAAAGCGTAAGTGACATGAGTGATTCCGAAACAACGAACTTAAACGAAATAAGTACAGAAAGTTTGGAAAATTTAAAAAGCATAAATTTGGCCAAAATTATTCGGTTAATAAAGGAATTAAGGGAGGAAATAAATCGAAGAAGGTCGAAACTGGAAGACCTTGTAATGATTATTCCGCGATGGGAGTATTTGGACAACCGAAGATCGGGGGTTCGTCCCCGAAGAATCTCTCTAGTTCCTCCCAGTACAGAAGAACTTGCGAGGCAAGAAAGGATTGGGTGGAGACCAGAGAACCCAGAAGACATCCCAAAGAATCCTTGCAGAAGTGCACACACCACAAGAGACGAGAAACACCGCACCGACGAAGACCGGCAGCAGAATATAAAAACCGTCGTACAGGTATTAAAGAGTACTAGCTTACCTTTGCAACGTGAACAGGCAGTAAGGGGTCCTGAGCAAACGACTTTTGGACACACCTTGGAAGGAAGTTCGCCGAAGTTTGTGGGCGAACGGGCACAAGAGAACCCAGGAACCAGCCCAAACGCCGTCAGGAAGGAACAAGGTGAGACAGTCAACCCAATTGCCACAGAATTAAGTGCAGGTAATGCCTTGGTTCAGGCTAATCCCACAAGGAGACATATTAAAGTGGGCATACCTAAGGACGCGTTGAAGACCGTTATGCCGGAGTATGCTTGTAATTGCATCAAAGGAACATCCTTTCGGACTATTGGATGGAATCAACCCAGTTTTCGGTAAACAACCCAAGCTTAGGACTAAGAGATGAAGAGGTCCTAAGAGAAGAAACGCCACATGACAGAAGCCGAAGACTGCAGAAACTGCAAAATCCTCCCACATCCTGGGACTACAACTCACAAGATTCAGAAGAAAGAACAGCCACAGCCACAAAGGAGGACAACAGCAAGGATGTGGAGGTGAACGACGGAGACAAGTCCAGCAAGAGAGGAGAGCCCAGAAGGAAGAACTGTGACACTGGTCACAGGAGGAATAACACAACTCAAGAATGTGACTACAACCCCATGAGAAACCAGAAGAGAAAACAAACCAAGTCAAATGAAGACAGAGACTCCAAAGAGGAAACAATGGAAGAAAGTGGCCGGAGCCAGTGCAAGATTTGTCAGCAAATGCGAAATTGGGAAGAGGCGTGCCCTCGAGCAAACCTTCGACAGGATTGGAAGGAGAAGCCTCCCGAATAGCTTCAGAGGAAGTAGCGGCGAGTCCGTCGGCTAGGACTGATCACCCTACCAGTACTCGTCGCTCAACAAGCTTCCACCGCGCTGAGCGATGGTGGAGCTTCCGTCACATTGACATAAGCTATGCACAAGAACATCGGGAGCCTTCATTGGACAGTGGCCAACTTCTCAGTTGCACCTGCCCCGCCCATCATGTAAGAGGAGTAGAAGTAAGTTTGACTATGGGAAGGGGGGTTGAAGAATTCTTTTGTGTTTGTATAATTCCAGAGGCTCAGCAAGACTTGACTATAGGCGTATTGTTTCGGAGGACATGAAGACGAAACAAAGGTACGAAGCCCAGGTAGACCACCAGAAGAGGACAGTCACTGAATGAAACAGTAACCATCCAAGTAAAGGGAGTAGACAGTAAAGTGCGAGGGTGACTCTGGTAGAGGCAATCCCGCACGAAACACTAAAGGTGGCCGCCGTGATTCTGACGAGTGAAGTCAGAGACCGGGGACGTAGTTCCCCTGGGACGTCTACTCTACGCTGCAATGAATGTGCAGTGAAGCTCGGGGAAACTTAAAAAATGTTACCGAGCAGGATCCCACAGAGGAAGATGAGGTTACTGATGATCAATCAGGATGACGAAGAATACCTTGGCGAAAAAAGAGACGTCGTGGGCATAGTGACGGAGGCAGAGCTAATTGGGAGGGTAGTCGACGCTCACCCCAAATTGGAACGAATGTCACGGTGAAAGGAAGTCAAGCATTGAAGAAGGACTTCGAAGAACGAGTGACAAGCCTCAAGTCCCATGTCCTTGGTTGGAAATCCTTTTCCGACAAAGAAAGGAAAATCGTCGAAGAGTGGCTAAGGGATTATTCAGATGTCTTCTTACTGGGTGGCGAGCCTTGGGTTATGATAACCTGATGCCAATGAAGTTGGAAACCCAGGACCATCCTCCCATCTTTAGGCGACCCTACAGGGTACCTATTACACACGAGGAGGAGGTAAAGCGACAAATAGCAGAAATGCTGGATCAAGGAGTGATACAGCATAGCCGTTCCACCTGGTCGTTTCCATTGGTAATCGTGAAAAATGGGGAATATGGGTTCCCCTGGACGTCTATTCTCCGCTGCATAGGATATGCAGTGAGGCTCGAGGATACTTGGAGAAGTTGTCGAGCAGAATTCCAAAGGGAAGTTAAATGATATGGGAATAGACAGTGGAAAATTGGGGATATGAGTTCCCCTGGACGTCTATTCTCCACTGCATGGGATATGCGGTGAGGCTCGAGGATACTTGGAAAAGTTGTCGAGCAGAATCCCCAAAGAAGTTAAAGGAAAAGGGAATAGACGAAGAAGAAAATTTGGGGTATGGTTTCCCCTGGACGTTTACTCTACGCTGCAATGAATGTGCAGTGAGGCTCAGCGTGGTTTGCAAGTATCACAGAGCGGGAAATCTCAACGGGAAGTTAACCCTTTCCAAGGAGGCGGTAAAGTATCTTGAGAAATAAAGGTGACGACTAAAGAGTATTACCTTGAAGATAAGATGACATCGGCATGGTGGTTGAGGCAACGAGAACGGGGAGGTTCGTCGGAACAGCCGTTTGATTCCTCGCCCGAAACGAAAAAATGGAACAAGTGTCACGGTGAGAAAGAGCCAAATTTCCACAAGTGACTAAGAAGAGATTGAAAACACCTCAAGACGCATGTTCACCGATGTCCGTCGCTCTCAAAGGGAAGAAGACCGACGAGGGAAAGAAAAGATTAACTACTACCGTCACCGGTAGAGTACCAGGACCAGTGATCACTAGGAACGAAGAGTGACCACAGGAATCCAAAGGGGAAGCGATTGAAGAAAAGAAGCGTAGGGCCCTGAGGCTTTGTGTAGACTATAGACCTTGGGACGTCAATGGCAGCAAGGAAAAAATAAGTACCCATCATTGAGGATGACTAAATAAGTACCCATCATTGAGGAAACCTTGGCCAAGTTGCACGGGACTCATTACTTCTCGAGCAGGGATTTACGCTCGGGAGAATGGCAGTTGGCCATTCACGACGATAGCATCTCGAAAACTGCCTTCCCCACGGGAAGCGGTCATTTCGAGTTCAGGGTGGTCCCGTTTGGATTGTCCAATAGTCCACCAGTGTTCCAAAGAGTAATGAATTTATTTTGCCGAAGCAATTGGACAAGGAAGTACAGATTACTTAGATGACCTCATTGTCCTTGGAAGGTTTTAGAAGGACATGACGAGAGGGTACAACGAGCCTTGGATAGCCTACGCACCAAGCTTAAAGGTAAAGTTGGAAAAATGACAGTTATTACAGTCCCAGGTGGGGTAATTAGGCCATGTGGTCACCAGGAACGGGGTGAAGCCCCAACAATCCAAAGAAGAGGCCAACCAACAGAAAGGAATTGAAGCAATGTTATATTTGGGCAGAGAGTCATCGTCCGTTCTGACCATAAGCCGTTGAAGTGGCTTCTGAGGGAAGGACACCGAGAGCCCAAATGGAAGACTAGAGCGTTCGGTTATGACATTGCAAGACTGCGACGTTCTCATCGAGTACGTGAAAGGCAAACTCAACAGAGTGGCCGATTGGTTGTCCCGCCCGCCTGGAGTGACGAAGGAGTTTGTGAACGCAATATCCGAACAAAGCGATCATTGATCGCAAGGTAATCGGCAAACAACAGTAGAAGGACGTTGAAATAGCGGCAATTCGAGCAGCCATCGAAGAAGGAAAGGCTTTCAGCTGGTCCGTAACCAAGCCCATCCAGCCGTCGAGAGTCAAACTAGTGAGGAACCTGCTGGTTTACATCGATGCGAACGGAAGAGAGGTCATCGTAGTTCCTAAAAAGTTGAGAGAGCAGCTCATTTGGAAAGCCCACACTGACGTCGGGAGCATGCATCCGGGAGCTGCCGGAACTACAGAAATCCTACGGGACCTTTATTTTGGCCAGGTATGGTTCAACAGGTACAGCAGGTAGTCCAAGCGTGCGACACGTGCGCGCGGAACAAATGGACGCGGAAAGTGACTGTGGAAACAATGCCTTGTGTGCGAGGCCACAGTCCTTGGGAACTTCGCACGGACTTAGTTGGTCCCCTTCCTCCGACCGTGGAAGGCAGCCATTATATCCTCACGTGTGTGGATAGTTTCAGCAAATTCACCATACTGGCAGCAATAAAGGACAAGACGGCCCGGGAGGTGGCGGACAAGTGCCATCGTTTGATACGGTGCAAACTGGGTGCCCCTTCAGCAGTAGTATCCGACCAAGGCAAGGAGTTCTGGAACTCTACCTTGCAGGAGCTCTTCAGGGTTTGGGAGGTACGACTCCAGGACCGCCGCATACCAGCCCCAAAGCACGGGGAGGTCGAACGTCGGAATAAAGAGTTATGCATCAAACTCTGCATACTTTGTAAAGAAACGGGACGAGACTGGGATAAAATCCTCGACACCGTGGAATTGTCCTTGAACATCAGAGTGCATCGAGCCACGGGGTATTCTCCATTCTTCTTGATGTACGGGCGAGCCCCCAACGTACCTTCAAAGCTATTTCGCATGCCACAGGAGGCGTGCGGGAGCCCGTACAACCCAGAGGAATACGCCGAAGACCGAAAGAGGAGTCAGAGAAATCTACCGCCGAGTGGAAGAGTTCATGCGGAGATACGAGGAGGCTAACGGAATCAAGGAATTGAAGCCGTACGAAGAGAAGGCGCCCCATGGCTTGGTGTACATTGATTACCCGCGACCGGGCAGAGGCAAGTTGGAGCCCCGGTACGAGGGTCCATACATCATCAGGAACAGAAGACTCCAGTAACTTATCTCCTGCGTCACATGATCACTGGACATGAGATAGTGATCCATCGAGACCGCATCCGCCGCAGCATCGATGCCCCATGGGACGTTCAACGACAAGGCGGGGCGGACGACGCAGGGGATGAGATGGGGGAAGGGCCAACGCCCCTCCTCTCGGGAGCTTCGCCCTCGACACCGGAGAAACATCAACACGGGGAAGTGAACCGGAAGGCGCCTCCCGCCCCCTGGCAGGACCGAGCGGCGGAACGAGGACCGCCGGGCGCTTCCGAACTACTTCCTCACGGAGAGCTTCGCCCAGGACAGGGAGAAACATCAACACGGGGAAGTGAACCGGAAGGCGCCTCCCGCCCCCTGGCAGGACCGAGCGGCGGAACGAGGACCGCCGGGCGCTTCCGAACTACTTCCTCGCGGAGAGCTTCGCCCAGGACAGGGAGAAACATCGACTAGGGGAGGTGAACCGGAGGGCGCTTCTTGCCCGCTGGCAGGACCGAGTGGCGGAATGGGATCCGCCGGGCGCCTCCGAGCTACTTCCTCCCCGAGAGCTTCGCCCAGGGAACGGAGGAACATCGACCCGTGGAGGTGAACCGGAGTGCACCTCCTGCCGCCAGGCAGGACCGAGTGGCGAGCAGGAGCCGCCAGGTGCTTCCGAACTACCTCCTCGCGTGGACCTTATGGGAATAGGGTCCCCCGGAGAAAGCAGACAGGCTGCTTTCCCAGAGCCACCGTTTGAGCGTCAGTATGCTCTTAGGCCCCGACCTCGAGTACACTACGAGGAACCCGAGGTTAACTAAAATTAAGTGTGTCAGTGTTGGTGTCCCAATAAAGGGGACAAATAAAATCTATCAGTGATAGTGTCCCAATCAAGGGGACAAGTAAATGAAAAGTTGTTGTGAATAAAAGTGATAATACCCGACCCTAGTTAAGAAAGTTTGCATCGGAGTGCAAAATTAAAGGAGGGGAGGGATGTCGTAACCATGCAATTGGCATGCAGAAATGTTAGTTTTAAGATTTTTTTTTATTCGCAAAAAGCCAAGTGTTTTGGGTTAGGAATATTCATAAAGGCATAAGATAAAGATGTTTTCAAAATAGAACGGTCATTTTATTTAAGTGGTTCTCAGGGAAAGAGGAGACCCAAAACCGCTTGGCCGCGGAGGTTGACAACTAAAGTTTCCAGATGTACACATGGTTAGTTTCGCTTTCAAATGAGGTTGTGACTTATATAACGCAGACTCGAAGACCCAATAAAGTTGAACCACAAGGGGGTCATAAACTTTGGGCTTCGAATCTGTTAACGGTTTTTAAATGTATTTCGTGGGAAGAAGGAGGGGACTATACTCGGAAATCAGGTCCAGCTCCAATCAGGGGGCCCAGGATCCTGGGAAACGAAGTGAAGACGCCTTCTTTCTCTCTTGTATGGGTAATAGCCTTCTGGAGGGACGATCTTAGGAAAATAAATGATTTGATAGGTTTGCAGAATATGGAAGGCGGGGTCCTTCAAATTTGTAAAGTAAATTCAAAAATTGATAAGTCAGTTGTAGTCGTTCCTCCTTGAAGTTAACTGTGGTTAACAAACACCCTGTAGACTTGTGGCGTAATAAACTTTAAAACGGAAAGTGTACCATGTCATTAGCTTACGCGGAAATCGTCGCGTAAAAGTAAGAAAACTTAAAACTGAAAGAATCAATTGTCACTAACGGAAAAATTAAGAACTTATAGTTCATGAAATTCGTTTACGCGGAAATTTGAGAATATTCACTTGAAGGTTAGCGACCTTAACCGAGAATTTGATTGTAACTTAATTAATGTTAACCAACGGACCAAGAGTTTTGTGAACGGTCTCTTAAGTAAATTTAGCTCCACTTAAATAAGAAATAGGGTACGTCTGGGCCCTAATTTCCTGAATCCGTCCATTTGGGTTCAGAAAGAAGTCCCGGTAGTTAACATTGTAGAGTTTGCAAGTTTTGTAGCGGCCGTAAATCTACGGTCCGTACGCAGCACAAGTGGGAGTAAGTTTGTCTCCTGCAGAGTAAGTAACTTTAGTCTTTGAATATCTGGGTCGAATTCCGACCACTTTATTTTCATTTATTGTTATGTATTTTTTTTTGTTGCACTAAAAACATAAAACCCCTCTATCTATAAATTATTGAAATTCCGATAACTGTTAATCTTTTCTTTAGATTTATCATTGCTGATCAATTTAACGATTTAAATTCAATCACTGTGAACTTTGTCTTTGACGTTAAGATTATTGTATTGTCTGAAACTTTATAGATGTAATACAGAATAAAATATTAAATGCATGTACTGTGTCAAGTAACATTTAATAAAATTTATAAGAGGGCGTGTGTTTTAAATACCTTGTGATAGACCCCTCTTGTTAGCTGGGGAAAATTAACGTTCCAAGTAGGCTTGTGGAAAGCCGAAGGAACCTAGCCTATCAATTTAAAGGGCCATCCGTCTTGGGTAGGCCGAATAATCCTGAACGTAAATAAGAGATAAACTCACCGGGTACGCCCAACTTAAAGGGTGCCCGTGAAGTAAATTAAAAGTCAGAGAACGGGCGTTCAATACCATAAATAAATATACGGATTGGGCGCGTACGTCAAAACAATACCCAATTGTGTGTGTGTGATGTTATACTAAGGACTTTAACATCATCCATTCAATTCTGCTTTCGTCATAACAGCGAAATAATAATAACATTGGGAATCGAACCCCGACTTCAAACGTTATAGTTAAAATGTTTATAACCCCGTTCATATATGTAAGCAAGTCAAATGGGGTAGAGAGAGAGAGAGAGAGAGAGAGAGAGAGAGAGAGAGAGAGACGGGACTGTAAAGAAAAGAGATGGCGAGAGAGCGAGACCCCATTATTTCAGACAAAAAGTAAATCAAATATTTCCTCTACATCGGCGTGAACAATTTCTTTCATCCTTTGTAGGCACTGTATATTGTTTATTTACCAAAGGTAAATTTCTGAAACGTAAAAGCAAAGCAGTGTTCTTCCTTCCTATATGTATTTATTGATGCCTGTCTGTCGGGTCGAATATTGACAGAATATACATTTTATATTTAAATATGTACTTATTGGTGAATGTCTAAAGAAAACGATTTACAATATGACAGCTTTGGAGGTCCAATATCCACTCATTTGATTGCTAAATAAATGTATAAAGCATTTTCTTGACCTTCACTATTCGCCTGTGAACACGATCTTCAAAAAGAATTAATGTGCGTTTTTATCGTTAGAGAATACATTTTATTTTATTCTTAAATTTCGTTTTAGTGTCAAACTATCACCAGAATGATATTACTTCACGTCCAATTGTCCTGAACAAACATCTAGTGTTTAGTAATTCCGTTTATTTCAATGCATAGCCTATTTCGAGATCCCAGTTAAAATGACCTTTCACGCTTGTGTAAACAGTTTTTTTCACACTCCAATCTTAAAAAAAAAAAAAAACTTCTAGGGCAGCCATATTTGAGTACGCTTTACCACAAACATTACCCCGCGACCTTTCTCGTTATTCATCTCCGACCGCGCGCACCATCAAACAATGTAATGACCCTTTCGAGCTTTCATTGTCATATCGGTCACCGAGATTAACCTTTTGTTTATACCCTTTGTCTATGCTTCACTCAACGTTGTCCTTAAAATAAACACATTTTGTGTATCAGTGTATTATAATCTTCACCGGAGACGAAACGATTTTTTATTCTTTGAAAAGATCACCCACAATTTATTTAGAAAAAATATTTCAAATTTTTTCACATATATATATATAGGGTGTCCCGTTAGTCTGGAACCATAGGGCAAAATAAGTAATTCATGTTTTTCCGTTTATGCAAGTGCCCATGATGTCTTAGAGTAAGGAAGAACGCATCCAGGTAATTCTGCTCGTAGGAAATCGGAGTCAGAGGGAGGTCGCTGTGGAATTTAACAGATTGCATCCAGACCGCGCGCCGATAACACAGCTGTGTCGGCAAACTTGTAGCAAAGTTCAGGGAAACGGAATCCATAGGAGATAAACCACGCAGTGGACCTCCGAGGACATCCACCAACGATGACACAGCCGCTACCATCCTCGCTCATTACACAAACAGTCCCCAAAAGTCTTTTCGGCGTTTTTATTGCCGTTTTTATCATTTTGCCCTATGGTTTCAGACTTACGGGACACCCTGTATATATATATATATATATATATTATATATATATATATATATATATATTAGAGGGGGGGGCCATAAAAACAAACTTTCAATATTCTTCCCTCCCACCCCTGAAATTTGTTCCGATGCGATAGATATTACCACAAGCAAAAAATTATGTCGATTGAAAAATAATTAGCAGCCGCGAAATGAGTTGAAATATTATATCTTTCACTCTTCGCTTCTTGAATTTGGTGCACTCTGGGTGGTGCACTTCAGATAACTTATATAGTCCTATTATTAAAACTTATGTTGAAAGTACAATGGTTTATACCTTCCTCAACCATTCGAGCCCCCTGTAAGAGAATGACCGCACTTAACTTTTTTTTCCTCTCATTTCCTTAGTCTATCATTTAATTCTTGATTTTCTTATTTTAATTTCTTTATCCTCGTGATTGGGTTGACGGTATGAAAATGTGTGGTAGCCAAAACCATGCTGTATTATTTATTGTATTATGTATTAGTTCCATTTCGTATTCATTTTAATATCATTGTTTTCTATTGTGCAGAAATTTTGTTAAAATTAGATCGAATAGTTTATGGTCAATTATGACGACTCGGAAGAAAGCTGAGATTTGGCTGATAGGGTAACCACTAGAGCTAGAGGAATTTCCAAAACAACAACTTCCAACCAAACGGTCGGTTTTGCAACGTTTCCATCATGTGTGAATCGGAAAACCGACCCTTTCTATCAGGGAAACTGCCCACGCAGTGGTGGAAGAAATCGTAGAGACGTGGGAAAGTGGTGGAATTCCAACCATGAGAAAAGATCACGCGATTACTAAACTGGAGAAACTCTATGCCACATACGTGAATTTGAAGAAGAGTAAACATAAAAAGAATAATCCGGGAATGGTAAAACAGCAGGAATCATTCAGCAAGGACACTGAAACATTATTTGATATAGCGGCCCAAGATGCTCTGGAGCGGATCGAAATTATTGAAGATTTATGTTTCTTGGAAGAGCAGAGGACGAAACGAATGATGGCAATGACTACATTGGATAAGAAACTGTTAGAGAAAGTAAAACGTTCACGGCAGAAAAAAATGGATGAGATGAGGAGGAAAGAATCAGCGCAGATGGAGCTTGAGACCTTCAACAAGACAGTCCAACTCCATCATCCTCGTTGTCGACAGATAATGACTCAGATGATACATACGGTGCCAAGATCAAGCATGACACGCCGAATCCATCGAACCCTTGCAAAAAAATTAATGTCATCACTCCCGAAGTAGCAGCAACAATGCACCGGATTAATATCTCAGCTCGGAATGCAACCTTTTTCCTTGCGTCCACATCAGGAAGTCTGGGAATCTTGCCCGAAGAACTTTCAATATCCAGGAGTCAAGTCCTGAGAGATCGCCAACGGCAAACTTCTCGAATACATTTTATGCCAGAGGTTCCATTGGTGGTCCACTGGGACGGCAAACTGCTCTCTGAGTTGACGGATATAAGCACAATAAAAAAGACGGATTGTAGATTCTCGTATCAGGACACTATAGTTTTTTCTTTTTCATGATGTTAGCCCGACGTGGGCAACGGGTCACTTGCAAAAAGGTCCCAAAAATATAGCTTCCCTCACCAGCTATCTGCGAAGCAGATAGGATCCATCTTTGGGACAGGATCTAGGGTTTAAAGCAGCCTAGCCCCGCTACATTTAGAACCTCAATATAAGCAAAAGACTCGTTCTATTCACGTCGGATTGAATACATCAAAGAAAAAGGGGTCTTTTGCTTATATTGAGGTTCTAAGTGTAGCGGGGCTAGGCTGCTTTAAACCCTAGATCCTGTCCCAAAGCTGGATCCTATCTGCTTCGCAGATAGCTGGTGAGGGAAGCTATATTTTTGGGACCTCTTTGCGAGTGACCCGTTGCCCACGTCGGGCTAACATCATGAAAAAGAAAAAACTATAGTGTTTGTCATTTACCCTTACTTATTCGGACTATAGTGGATTTAATTTTCCCAGAAGAGTTCCTTGTTCCATGCACGGTCTGTGTGTATCATAAAAAACCTCAGGGAACCATTCTGAGTTTATTCCCATATATATACACACACACACGAGGATAATTCAATAAGTATCCGCACTTTTTATTTTCACATCTGATAGATTATAAACATACTGTAGTCTCCGTGTTTCTCAATACACTTAGTCCAGCGATCTACAAGCTTCCTAATGCCATCACAAAAGAATGTTTTTGGCTGTGTGCGTAGCCAGTCATGCACTGCCTCCTTCAGGTCATCATCGTCTTGGAATCGCTGACCTCTCAAAGCGTCTTTTAGTGATCCAAACATATAAAAATCCGAAGGTGCCAGGTCTGGACTGTAGGTGGGATGGTCGAGAACTTCAAATTTAAGTTCTTGAAGGCATTTTCTAGTCTGTGCAGCGGTATAAGGGCGCGCATTGTCGTGTAACAGAATAACACCTTCCGACAATCTCCCTCTCCGTTTTGTGCGAATTGCTTGCTTTAACTCATTCCGAAGCATGTCAGAATACGACGCACTTGTTACTGTAGTTCCACGCTCTAGATAATGTTGAAGGATAGGACCTCGTGTATCCCAAAACAGTGTTAGCATAACTTTACCTGCTGACGGCTGCGCTTTGAACTTCCTTGCAACGGGAGATGTTGGATGCTTCCATTGCATGCTCTGTCATTTGCTTTCTGGTTCATAGTGATGGATCCAGGCTTCATCTCAAGTGATAATGGGCTCCAAAAAGTTTTCACCTTCATTATGATACCGCGCCAAAAGACGAGAGCAGACGTCCATATGATTACGCTTGTGCTCTTCTGTCAACTGTTTGGGCACCCATCTTGCACAAACGTGTGAAAGCCAAGAATGTTATGAACTATCGAATAGGCTGACCCTTGACTGATGTCTAATGAAGATGCAATTTCTTTTATTGTTAATCTTCTGTCATCGAAAATCATGGCTCTGGCTTCTTCCTGCTTGTCACCACTGGTTGATGTTGACGGTCGTCCTGAGCGCTGAGCATCTGTCACACATGTCCGACCTTCCTTGAACATTTGAATCCACTCGTACACACTTCGCTGTGGTAACG
This sequence comes from Bathynomus jamesi, assembly GCA_023014485.1. Classification (NCBI taxonomy): domain Eukaryota; kingdom Metazoa; phylum Arthropoda; class Malacostraca; order Isopoda; family Cirolanidae; genus Bathynomus; species Bathynomus jamesi. Next base: position 50,103 of record JAJOZX010000882.1, on the reverse strand, counting down.
CATTATTCCCATACTGAGCACATAAACGCGTGTGAATTTCAGCTCCTTTCACACCTTCTGCCCACAAAAAACGAACCATGGATCTCTGTTCTTCCTGGGTACAAATTGAAAGCGGCGCAGCCATGCTCACTACTCGTACGATATGTGACAGCTATGAGTAGCCTAAATAAGCCTATATTGTTGCTAGCCTAAATAAGCCTATACTGTTGCTAGCCTAAATAAGCCTATAGATCTCAGTTTGGCTCGTTATTACGAGTATATATTATATACACACACTATATTATCACTAAAATAAAAAGTGCGGATACTTATTGAAGTACCCTCGTGTGTATGCATATAGAGCAAGAAGGAAATGGAGTTAGATCGTCTTCCACTCTCCCATTCAAGGTTGATGGAGGTCACTAAAGTTCAGAGAATGACGCATAGGCATACATTTATTTATATAAAAAAAATTTATCCTTAATTTTGTAAATAATTTATATTTAATTTTATATTTATTTTTCTTTTACTAAGTAAGCCTTATGTTTACATAATGAAACCTTTGTTTAATTTTGTAAATTCTATTCTTTACACTTGTCAATCACTTTGTTTACACAGCTACTCTTAAAATTATGCCCTTTTCCCCTCTTTTTCCTTTATATTTCCGCTCTTTTCCCTTCCCCTTTCCTTTCCTCTCACCCCTCCCTCCTGTTCCATCACTGTTCAATTTTGCAACCAAACTATATATATTAAAAACAGTCAAAGCCAAATTTGAGAATATTTCTATCTGTACAAGCTACGATAATTCCCTTCAACCAAAACATGTTCAATTTCACTGATTCTTGTGGCACAATAATTGTGCAGTATATGAAAAAATTATGAAAAATTGGGTTTTAAAAATTATTGAAGCTATTGAATTGCGTTCAGCAGGCAGACGTAAGACGACGAAACGATCTGCCGTATAAACGGACGATATTCCCCTGCGAGTATATACATCGTGAAGTCGTGTTGAAAATCGTCCAGCTTTTTATTTTGTTATTTTGGCAATCGTATAAGTTATTTATGATTTCATATTTTTCGTAAGCATTCGTATCCTGAAGTTTTATTGATAAACGTTCAATACCTTCTCTGGCAAATAAATACATCGTAAAATGTCATAAAAACATGGCTTTAAACGAAAAAAGCTTATGCAGTTATAAATCGATATATAACCGCCTTAATTTATATTTTGTATATCCTCCCGAGTCCCCACTTCCACACATGTGGACATTTCCCTCACTGCAAAATTACTCTCAGGACTCAGAAGGATATAGGGCAGATGGTTGTTGTTTATCGTGTTAGACGCCATCTTCACTCGTAAACCTGTCTTTTCCGTCTATTAATGTAAAGACGAGCTGTGATAACGTCTCACAGTTGAACAATCAAACTTGAATACTTGGATTAACACATTTAGTTTAGCCAGATTGTGTCGCTGGGATTCCAGAGCATCATCTCAATGTAGCCTTACGTTGTAGTCTCTGGACCATCTACATCGGGGAAAGAGACACGTTGCACTGTACTAAAATAGACTTGGAATTAGGTATTAACACCTTTGTATCCATTACGTACACAAACACTCTTTAATCCAAGTAAGGTAAGCTGAACAACGTCTCAGCTTATTCGTACGAAATTTTACCAACAGATTCTGTATGAAAATTTGTTTAAATATCATAATAATTGTAAGGCCTTTCGCCAATAATGTGAATTAATATAACCGATTTTATTTCGGTCAGATCGGGGGAACGAACCAGACACCTAAGCAGAGCTGGGCATTTGCGGCATATTTTGCGGTACTGCGGTACTTGCGGTACACCGCACTACCACCCCGGGCCCCCATAACGCAGTACCGCAAAGGATCGCTGAAAGTACCGCAGTACCGCTACCGCATTCAAATTTCCGCGTACCGGTTTGGTACCGGTTTGGTAGTGCAGCAGTACCGCAGTACCGCAACATGCCGCAAGTGCCCAGCTCTGCACCTAAGATCTGAAGTTAATTCAGAGTGGAAGTTGAGTCGTAAAAACTCCTAAATTTACATTTCTGCCAATTCAATTTCGTTTAATTAACAACCATATTACTACAATATACCGGGTGGGCCAAAAAAAAATATTACCCAACTTTTGAAAAAATATTGTGGCTCACCCTCTATATTGATCTTACTGCTGAGGCCATATGTTCACCCATACTTTTACTCTTTCAAACGCTGGCTTTGAATCTACATTCAACGCCCCAGGAGTAGAGGTACAGGCCCACAACTGGAGGGAGATATTAGAATATGGTGCTCAATTGAAAGGCGGTCAAAATCAGCAACTGATACTTTCAGATGACAGTCAGTTTCTCCATAAATAATTAATTTTCCTAATTTTTACACAAAATAATTAATTTATTTCCTTTTTCATTTCAGACAATCATTCTGCTATAGTTGGTGAACAAGTTAAAACATAACGAAATACTCTTTGGAAGATGAAGCATTGATATTGAACCTGCGTAAGGAGAAACACTGGGTTGCAAAACGAATGAAGAAAGAGTTTCCAAATAAACGATGGACGATACCTGGACTTCAATATCTCATAAAGAAAATCGATATCACAGGGTCGACCAAACGAAAAGAAGGCAGTCGAAGGCCAAAAACATTACGTACTGAGGAAAATACTGACACGGTTTCATCCATGATATGCAGTCAAGAAGAACGGCCGAACATCCACAAGTCCGTTGGAGAAATTTCAAAAACTACTGGTATTTCTCACTCTAGTGTTCGTCGCAGTGCCCGGATTAACCCGAAGGCTAAAAGGCTGAAAGCCTTGGCCTACGAAAAAGTGTGGCCTACGAAAACAAATTTTTTTTTTTCAACAACACTAGCAGATTTTCTGACAGTTGTCATCTGACCTTGAAGTAGCGGTGTTTGTTTAGTTGTTTTCCACTTTATTTGTGTAGACTGTAGAGTAGACCTAGGGAGCCTAAATTTATTATTTTATATCACATAAAATAATAAATTTATGTTTATTATGTTTATATGTTTGTTATATTTATATTTTGTTATTTCTCTTTCGAGCGATGTGTATTTTTCTTTTACAGAAATTTTTACAATTTTATGCATAAATCAAATATTATAGACATATATTGCAATATTGTCAGTGCATAGATGTGAGTCGTTTTTTATTGTGTCGTTTTTTTTGTTTTTTTTGTCGTTTTTTTTGTTTAAAACGAAGGTAGTCTGTTTTTTTTGTTTTTTATTGTTTTAAACTTATTCCATATTTTTTTCCTTTAATCTAATAAGTATATTAGTATTACCTATAATTTACTATACTACCATGCTTATACGGTTATACCTAGTATATATACTATATAGTCATCTTTTAGAAAAATTGAATCACGCAAAAAGTATATAATAGAAAGGAAAAACAAACCCTCATTTTTTATATGTATATATATTTTTTAACTAGAACATAAAACATTCTTCCTCGTTTCAAACAATATACATAATTGTGATTGGCAAGAGTACCAGTAAATATATTCCAGATAGAAAAGGAAAATATTCACCTTTTTTTGAACCTTTTTGTTAACCTACATTTCCATGGAAGAATCATCACTAGATTGGGTAGAGCATATATGCTAGTTTCAATATCACAGGTACTGGTATAATATCCATAATACTGGTATAAAACAATAGATATAATTGTGATTGGCAAGAATACCAGTGTATATATATATTATATATATATATATATATATATATATATATATATATATAATATATATATATATATATATATATATATTATATTCCAAATAGAAAAATAAAAAAAATATAAATATTCATCTCTTTCTTTAACCTTTGTGTTAACCTAATGCTGTTTAACTTTCATTATCTGATTCTATTTCCATTGAAGAATCATTATCACTAGATTGATTAAAGCAAATAGTTTCAATATCACAGGTACTGGTATTTATTGCAGATTTGGATGTTGACGAAGCCAATGTAGCACCATGTTTTACTTCACTTTCTTGGAATTTTGCATTTTGGGATATAAATACTAGCTTTGCTGCTCTGTCTGTGCTTAATTGGTTTCTTTTGGCTGTATGGATATTACTGTATGTGCTAAATGATCTCGGAGGTAATGAAAGGGCGAAATAGAGGTGTATGAGTTTGTGTAGGTATATATGTGAGTATGCATGCGTATGTATCTGGAATTCTGGATGTATGCATGTGTATGGGGTATACAATAGATATAAATGTATATATAAGTATTTATGTATATATTGGTATATATGTATATGGGTGTATGTGTATGTATTATATATGGATGGTCTCGTGGGGGGGGGGAATATGTCATCGCGGGTCTAAAGGATAGTTAAGTGGGAGATTCAAAATCCGAGGCATGGATGGGAGAGTCCTGGGAAGGTTGGACAATGGGCAGTCAGCTCCCAGCCAGTGTTCTCGCAAGTTTAATGGATCTCAAGATACAAGACTTTCAGTGCAAGAAAGAGGCCAGTTTTTTCTGTAAATAGGCTGAAAAGGACATTCTATACTGGTACCATATGGCCTATTTTATTATTTATTTATTTATTTTTATATATATATCATTGCAAAAGTATACCTTATAATTAAATTGGCAATATCTATATTAATTATTAAAAAAAACAAAAAAAAACAAAAAAACAAAAAAACAACAAAAAAAACGACAAAAACAACAAAAAAACAAAAAAAAACAAAAAAAACAAAAAAATTTTTTACATCACTATGACAGTGCATAATGTCGGACGGTTATGTTCGACACCATGAAAGTGGTACATTGAAGAGAGAGAAACGCTTAAAACGACAACAGGAAGATGAAAAGCTGAGTGGATCGTTATTAAAGTTTTTCGCCCCGTCGTCATCCACAGGTCAAATTCAGATATTCCGGAACAACGTCAACAGCAGTCAGATGTACAGTCTGGATGTACAGTACTCCGGAGTATTACGACTCTACTACCAGGATTCGGAAAAGAAAACGTGCAATTGATGAGTCTAGCAGCGACGACGCGAGATTGAGTAGCAAGCAGAAATTCAAAATTGAGACATATTTCGTTATAATCGACAGAATTTTAGCAGAACTCAACAAAAGACACGCCACCTACAAACGAATCACCGAATTATTTGGATTTATTCGACTGCAAAGAACTTTCTGAGTCTGATATCCGTCAAAAAGCGCACAATCTCGTTGACGTTTACAGAAGTGATATAGAGCTAGATCTCATTGATGAAGTCATTGCTTTCTCCAAATACAATATTTCTGAGGTGTTCCTCAAATCGGCAGAGCAGGTGCTACAATTTCTTTTGCAGCACATGATGACCGCGACTTTCCCAAACCTCTACATAGCTCTACGTATTTATTTATGCTTGTTGGGTACTGATTCCGAAGGAGAGAGATCATTTTCGACTTCTACAGAGAGTCAAGAATTGTTATCGATCAACCCTGGGACAATCTCACTTATCTGCACTCGCACTCATCTCGATTGAAAGTGATTTGGCTCGCAGTTTGGATTTTTCAGAGATTATTAAGATGTTCTCCCAAAAGAAAGCCAGAAAGATAAGGTCACTTAGGTTAAACCGTTAGATGTTTTCAATGTCCGGCGTTTTACTCGGTTTACTGTGTGCAATTTACTTTACGTTTGTTTGCTTCACAATTTATATACTTTACGTTTGTTTGCTTTACAATTTACTTTACTGTGTGCAATATATATATATATATATATATATATATATATATATATATATATATATTACTTGGTGAAATATATTTTTATATAGGCCTATCGTATTTAATCTCTTAAAATTATCTATATTAAACTCAATTACAAATGAAAAATATGTAATCTCATTTAATAAAGCATCTATATTTGTCGAGTACTTTTTCTAATACCGATATATTGGAAAGATTTGTTGAAGGCCACGCAGTCCAGCCTTGGCCAGTAGTATAGCCGCAAAAGGTTAGAGTGCAGGAATGTTGCAATTGATTACGTAATGTTGCAAAGGGGTGGGGGTTGTTGCAAAGGGGGGTGGGGGTATTGCAAAAAAAAGAACAAAATTTAAAAAAAAGGAAAAAAAAGGAAAAAAAAGAAAAAAGAGTACTGCCCTTTGTTGCCAACCGGGGTTGCAAGGGGCATGCAACTTGGAGGCGGAGTTCTCCCCCAAGCTATTCCCCCAAAGGGCCAGAAAGGAGAGAAAGGAGGAGAGAAAGGAGGAGAGGTGTTCACCTGGCAGGAGCCAAGTGCATATTAAGACTTCAGCCGAGTAGGCGTTGTTTTATAGGCTCCTAATCAGCCAGTTGGCTGAATCAGTCAGTTGGCTGAGCCAAGGGGGGAGGGGTACACCTGCAGGAGAGAGAGAGAGTAGGTGCCTTTGATTGCAAGGCATGCAACTTGGAGGCGGAGTTCTCCCCCAAGCTATTTTCGTTTACCTAACCTAAGAGACCTCTAAGGGGTTTTCCCAAAGGGCCAGAAAGAGAAGGACCAGAGGTCCTTGCTCGGCTGGGAGCCGAGCTTGTAATGACTCCGTCATCAGCTTCTCGGTCTTTTATAAGCCTCTATTCAGTTGCTGAGTTGCCAGATAGCGCCATGTATGCAGTTGCTGAGTTGCCAGATAGCGCCATGTATGCAGTTGCTGAGTTGCCAGATAGCGCCATGTATTCCAGATAGCAATATTTATTAAATTGTACTTGTATATATAATAAACTAATGAACCACTCGTGTGCACAAACCATATAAAATACCACAATATATGACGGTAGATGAATCCAATTAAGTTCTGTTTATTAAATAAATAATTTTTACACACTTAATTTTTATTATAAATAATTTAGTCACGAATAACGAAACGAAAAGAAACTTTACGAATATATGCGATACAGTTCAAAACACACGACCCTCATTCCCCCCAAATTCCCCCACCCGGATATATATATATATATATATATATATATATATATATATATATATATATATATATATATAATAAACTAATGAATCACTCGTGTGCACAAACCATATAAATACCACAATATATATTTATATAGTTAATAAATATTTTAGTCACGAATAACGAAACGAAAAGAAACTTTACGAATATATGCGATACAGTTCAAAACACACGACCCTCATTCCCCCCAAATTCCCCCACCCGGATATATATATATATATATATATAATAAACTAATGAATCACTCGTGTGCACAAACCATATAAAATACCACAATTATATTTATATAGTTAATCAATTGGAAGATTCAACCATATAAAATACCACAATATGTTTATATAGTTAATCAATTGGAAGATTCATTTAAAGTTGAAATTAGCCAAAACACAATACGCTATAACGGGGTCGGACGACTAATGACATCTTTATATTTTCTCCAATAGATTTAATGATCGTATTACCCCCCCCATTCCCCCATGTGTGTTTATATATATATATATATATATATATATAGAAAGAATCATAATAATCGTGTCTATTTGTCAACCCCTTATATATGTATATATATATATATATATATATATATATATATATATATATATATATATATATATATATATATAAATTGAATTTTGCCGTGGCACACCATGTTTGGCAAGCGCTTTAGTGGAGCAAGCCTTATTTACTGATACAAATTATATCTATCGGGCAAATAACTTTTAATTCAATCACTGATTGCCTCTCTAAAACCGTATCAATACAATTTATTAAGTAGAATATTGGTCTATTACATCAAACACCTTACTCAATCCACCGCCAATACCCTCAATTTAGAAGTGGAAGATGTGGACAAGGCTATTTATTTTGCTCTTTAGTAATAATAACAACTAGCTCTCACACACTATATATATATATATAATATATATATAATATATATATATTATATATATAATATGTCTATTTTGTTTTGGTAAGCCTTTCACGCGTTTCAAAAACAGAAAAATATTACGCGCTTTTCACCTTAAAGTGAATTAAAACAATTTTACGAAAAAGAAAAGGAATTTCAGAATGAAGTTTATTTAGTCTCCTTTACAGACAGAAGAACAACCCAATGATAACCTATATTTTTAATATAATTAAATAATTTTCTTTTTTATCATCACTCAACCGAGCAACGATGTTAAGCGAAGTTGGATCTGGGTAGTAGTTGGATGGGGGGCCGTCCACCGCAACAGCTAGTTTACACTCGATGACGGGAATGAAATAAAAGGTAGGATGCGAACCTACATTCGTCAAAATTAGCTCAGACGAAATACACACACACACAATCTTTCAACTTATATATATATATATATATATATATATATAAATGGACTTTCACCGAATTAAAACAAATCACTAAGCAGTTAAAAGAATTCGCTCTATTATCATATTCACAAATCTACACACACACACACACACACACACACATACACACACACACACACACACCTCTGTATATATTACGAAAATCAGGAAAAATGCCAAACGTGTATTAATTTAAATGAAACTAAACGTATATTAATTTAAAACAAATGAATTTTGTCCTTTTAAGAGAATTATTTATTATAAGAAATTATTTACTCAATGTAAGAAATTAATCATTAAACGCACGCGAAACACGTATTTGTTCGAGGTCTTTTGAAAGGGGCTAGCGGTAGCGAAGGATTTTGGTACGAACTTGCTCTTCTAGCTTTCCGTGCCTTTGACTTGTAATTAAAAATGATTTTATTAAAGGCATTGGTTATTTCTCTTGCAAACTTGTATGGCATCAGTTTCTTAGTTTATTGAAATGAATGAATAAAAATGGAAAGGTATATTATTATTATCATTATTATTGTGCATTTTCAAAATTAACACGCAGATTTTCGTCAGAGAAGATATGCGATACAGTTCAAAACACACGACCCTCATTCGCCCAACCCGGCTATATATATATATATATATATATATATATATATATATATATAATAAACGAATAAACAACTCGTGCACACACACACACACACACACACGCGCGCACGAGGAAAGGCAGAAACTAGAGCAATTCGAATCGTGTCCCGAGAGGATTTTCTGCCCATAATTTTACCTTTCTTGAAGTCACATCAACCAAAAACTCTCCTGTCTCCCTTTCTTAGCGAATTGTGAAAAATTAATAATAAATTGTAAGTAAAAATAAAAACCGCTTTTGGAAATCATACAATGTTTTGCATTGTATAAAAAAACATTGCAACTGCTTGGGAGGATATTACTGCGAAGTGTATAGAAAGGCCATTGGAAGAAGTGCCTAAAACGATCTGTGGGTAATTTCGAAGACTTCGATAAGTTTGAAAATGTCGATGAAATTAATAGAAAAATAGTGCTACTCGCCAATACCATCAATTTAGAAGTAGAAGATGTGCACAAGGCTATTAGTTATATAGTTATATATTTTCACAATAATGTGATTTTCTTTGCTTTTTCTAGATGCTACAATGTGAAAGACGATGACGGTGATGTCGATTGTGTTGTAATAGACGTTATTGCTGACGGTATCTCTCCAAACCCCATCCACACTATCAAGACTGCGCGGCGGCCACAGTCAGTCAAGAGGAACCCTGAAGACGATGTATACTTTCCAGAATAAACATGCGACGAGGAGAAAACAATATTGGCTATGATGCTGAAAGCGGAAGCTGCATTAAACCAACGCCGTCGTTTTTCTGCTCATACAAAAATAGAAGTTATAGATCTGGTTTCAGATGATGAAGAAGAGCAGTGCGTGTAAGTAACTTTTATATTCTCGATAAAATACCAATGAGCTGTTTCACCAAGTATAAACTTGCATAAACTAGATTTATTTGAATTACTCCGTGAAGATAAATATTGCATGAGTTAAATGCAACTTCTATGCATACAAATTATATACTACGGAAGTGAATTAAGGAAATAGTATATTAGATTGCTTTACGATGAATTTCACGAGTCAACTTCTTTTCCAAACTATATATATATATATATATATATATATATATATAATATATATATATATATATATATAGTTGGCACTTATTATGTTATAGAAAAGAAATATTTCTACTCCACAGCCGATCTCAATGTAAAATTGGCCCATCCATGTTTACTGAACAGCCGGGGCCTTCTGCTGCTAACTCTATTGCAAAACATGATGTTGCAAGACCGGCTGTATTATCTACCTGCAACGATGCTGCTAGGGAAGAAAAGCCACCTAATGCAAAGTAAGTTGATACGTTATTCAATATTTATTACTTAATTATCTCATTACATACAATGTATTTGTACAATAAGGATCTTTTAAAGGATAAGTTCAAGATTATTTCATTTAACAGATAGTGAAAAATACTACTATTACATCATAATTTATTTATTACTTAATTATCTCGTTACATGCAGCGTATTTATACATTATTCTCAAATGAATGAAGCTAAGAATATTTTTCTTTTTCTTGACGTTTCCACAGGAAGCGCAAGTTGTACGCTACTGACTATGATAGTTCGGATGATTTTCAACCTGTACCGAAAAGGCGGATAAGCCGACTAAGAAAGCGCAGAAAAATATACCACACAGGTTTTAGTGATGAGGAAGGTTTTGACGATATTATTTAATTATTTCTACATGTGTGCTTAATAAAAATAAGTGCATATTTATTTATTTCATTACCTTCATCGAGTGTAAATTAGGTGTTGCGGTGGACGGTCCCCCATCCATCTACTACCCAGATCCAACGTCGCTTAACGTTGTTGCTCGGCTGAGTTATGATAAAAAGAAAATTATTTAATTATATTAAAATAGGAAAAATATTTCATGAAAAAAGTACATTATAGCCAAAACAGGAAATATATTTTATTAAAAAAAGTACATTATAGCCAAAACAGGAAATATATTTTATTAAAAAAAGTACAATTCATCAAATTTGCACAACATAAGATATATATTTTCTTAGTCAGTTTTGAAATGGCAAATCAATGTATTGTACTGTTTTCAACTGTGCATGAATAAAAGACAATTATTAACCGAATTTAATGCTACAGTTGAGAATTTTTCTGCTTTTGGCTTGATACAGTCCAAATTAAGAAATAAATTAGGAGTTGATAAAGCTTCTAAACTTGTATTTATGTATAAATGTTTTATCAAATAGTTAATGTGAAATAGATATAGAGTAAATTTATTTGCACAAAACCAAATTAAATGTTTACTTTATGGCGACTTCATTAACATTAAATTTATCAAGATATACATTTCTTTTATTAGTAAAATCATGAAATTTTGTTTTGCTGGTATTTGAGAAGAGTTTATTGATTGCGAGTGAAGTAATGTTTTTTATTTAATTCATATTAGATGCGTCGGTTAGTGTAAGACATAAATGCTCAGAATTTTCAGAGATGTTTTTTAAGGTGCTGACAATATTAATTAAATCTACATGCGTATTAAATAAAAATATGCTCGGATGAGTTATGATAAAAAGAAATTATTTATATTAAAAATATAGGCAGCGTATCTCCCCATCCGTAATATAAGGTGGCTTTATGTGAGTTATGACAACAGTCGAAAATATGGGAGACATCATGATTTGTGTAAGGGGTACATCGAGTTTGCGGATGATGTAGTGAGACATTGTAAAGAATGTCACATGATATGTGAACAGTGTAAAAGCACCAAATTTGAAAGCCGTGTAGTTGAAGCTGAGAAGAGAGACTGTGATGTGTGTAGACGCACATTCTTCACACCCTTCAACGAGTTGGTTGTTGCGGTGGGCGGTCTCCCACCCAAATACCACCCAGATCCAACGTTGCTTAACATCGTTGCTCGGCTGAGTTATGATAAAAAGAAAATTAATTATATTAAAAATATAGGTTATCATTGGCTTGTTCTTCTGTCTCTACAAGGAGACTAAATAAACTTAATTCTGAAATTCCTTTTATTTTTCGTAAAATTGTTTTAATTAACTTTAAGGTGAAAAGCGCGTAATATTTTTTCTGTTTTTGAAACGCGTGAAAGGCTTACCAAAACAAAATAGACACACACACACATATATATATATATATATATATATATATACACAGGGTGGGCGGAAAGTAGCTCCCTATTTTGGATTGGTAAAAAAATACGTATATTATCCATTTATTTCAATAGAAATAATATGATAGGTAGGCATGCATGGTAGGTTTTCTCTAAAATTCAATGTGGGCTCCAACTCTTTCCACCAGCTTCTGGAGCCGCCCAGGAATGGCGTCCACTGACTTTAGCAGGAACTCCGGCGGGATGGAGGACATGACTTCCCGAATTCGGTCCTCCAGTTCTTCCAATGTCCTCGGTTTGGTGCGGTAGACTTCTTCCTTTACCCACCCCAAAGAAAGAAGTCGCACGGTTACCGCTGAAAAACGGCAGAATCGGTTCAGTGTAACGGTGTGGTGTGGTATGACCTCAGATCAGGTTGTGGGCCCGTTCCTTCTGCGCAACACCATGAATGCTGAGCGGTACCTTGCTATGTTGCGAAACGAGGTCTGGCCGGTTGTCAGCACATAGGAGAACATCGACGATCTGATATTTATGCAAGATGGCGCCCCTCCGCACTTCGCTCTTGTTGTCCGTGAGTGGCTGGATGCCCACTTCCCTGGGCGTTGGATGGGTCGTCGTGGTCCACATCAATGGCCAGCCAGGAGCCCCGACTTGACACCGTGCGACCTCTTTCTTTGGGGGTGGGTAAAGGAAGAAGTCTACCGCACCAAACCGAGGACATTGGAAGAACTGGAGGACCGAATTCGGGAAGTCATGTCCTCCATCCCGCCGGAGTTCCTGCTAAAGTCAGTGGACGCCATTCCTGGGCGGCTCCAGAAGCTGGTGGGAAGAGTTGGAGCCCACATTGAATTTTAGAGAAAACCTACCATGTATGCCTACCTTTTCATATTATTTCTTCTGAAATAAATGGATAATATACGTATTTTTTTACCAATCCAAAATAGGGAGCTACTTTCCGCCCACCCTGTATATATATATATATATATATATATATATAGATATATATATAGTGTGTTTGTGTGTGTGTGTGTGTGTGTGTGTGTGGCCCACACTTCCTCTGACAAAAATCTGTGTGTGTGTGTGTGTAAAGTGTACCGAAAACATTATAGCAACGCTCCTTGAAATCTTTTTCGCGATATAATTTACATGATCACTCCATTGCAGATTCTTGTCTAGCAATACACAAGAAATTATGTTACAGTGCACTCCTTTATGACGATTTCATTAACATTAAATTCATCAAGATATACATTTCTTTTATTAGTAAAATCATGAAATTTGTTTTACTGGTATTTAGGAAGAGTTTATTGATATGACTATTTCTTTGTGCGCCTTAGCTGTATTTACATTTTCCATAAGATTAAAAATAGTCATTTCCGTTGTTCTATTAATACAGAATCGAGTGAAGGAAATGCCGAGGCAGAGAAGATAATTTGACCTAGAATCCTTTCAAAAGTTCTCAATCAAGGCGAGCACGTGTGATTCGTTCTGCTCCACGGAGAGATGAAAAATGCATTGGTTTCCGGGATGTGTGTGTGTGTGTGTGTAGATTTGCGAATACGATCGAGTGTTTGGTTTTAGTTCGGCGAAACGAGATACTACATCACGCCATATATATATATATATATATATATATATATATATATATATATATATATATAATCGAATTATAAACACTTACAGAAATCCTTTCCTCGTGAAACAATGCTTAACTTCTTATATTGAATAATTAACCACTCACTCGTGAAAGTTCCTCTAATTATAGTTTTAAAAGAGCATTCGGTTTCCACATTAAACTGTGGGCCTAAGGTGGAGTGAAAACTTTATCCGGTGTTACAATTCGAGCTAGTTGTTATTATTACTAAAGAGAAAAATAAATAGCTTTGTGCACATCTTCTACTTCTAAATTGATGGTATTGGCGAGTAGCACTTTTTCTATTAATTTCATCGACATTTTCAAACTTATCGAAGTCTTCGAAATTACCCACAGATCGTTTTAGGCACTTCTTCCAATGGCCTTTCATACACTTCGCAATAACATCCTCCCAAGCAGTTGCAATGTTTTTTTATACAATGCAAAACATTGTATGATTTCCAAAAGCGGTTTTTATTTTTACTTACAATTTATTAGTAATTTTTCACAATTCGCTAAGAAAGGGAGTCAGGAGAGTTTTTGGTTGATGTGACTTCAAGAAAGGTAAAATTATGGGCAGAAAATCCTCTTGGGACACGATTCGAATTGCTCTAGTTTCTGCCTTTCCTCGTGCGCGCGCGCGTGTGTGTGTGTGTGTGTGCACGAGTTGTTTATTCGTTTATTATATATATATATATATATATATATATATATATATAGGGCGTCCCAAAAAAATGTATACACACTTTAAATACTTATAAAGGCAGTGTTTATTAAAATACATTTCATTTTCAAAATGTAATAGAATCTACAGACATTATTTAATTGTTTTGTCAACGCCTGTTTTCAAACTGACGTCCGTTCTGGTCCAGGCACTGCTGATAACGCGAAGCAATGGAATCGCAAACATCACGAAACATTTCGTTTGGTATTTGTGTGCATTCTCGTTCAATGGCTGCTCTCAATTCAGCGACTGTTGCAGGTTTTATAGCGTAGACTTTGTCTGTTAAGTATCCCCATAAAAAAGTCTAGTGGTTTGAGGTCTGGTGAACGCGGAGGGTATTCTACGAAACCCCTTCGTCCAATCCACATCCACATCGTGCCAAGTACCACTCGCAATACTCCACTCTACGGCCTGGATCATCTTCATTAATAGCATGGACTAATCTTGGAATGTAACTTTTCCATTGACAGCGCTTCAAAATGCGTTGGACAGACGATTCTGAAATTCCTACCTCACGACTCGCTTGCCGCACAGATTTTCTTGGACTTTGGTGATACGTTTCCAGTACTCTTTCTTGCTTTGTGGGGCTTGTCGATGTCCGTGGTCTTCCGGAACGCTTCTTGTGGACATTCTGAACAGTTTCATCGGCTTCAAACTTATCTCTAATTCGAATGATGGTAAGTCGCGTTGGTGGATCTGTTTGAAACTCCCTCCTAAACTGTCTTTGCACTTCAACTGCGTTTTCACACTTCCAGTAGCATTTTAGAATGAATTTCCTTTGTTCAAAGCTTAGTCTGACTGCCATTATTAATTCTAATGGGTTTAACTTGGAAAGAAAGAAACATCAATTGAGCTATCAGCTGTTAAAGTGTGTATACATTTTTTTGGGACGCCCTATATATATATATATATAGCCGGGTTGGGGAAATGAGGGTGGTGTGTTTTGAACTGTATCGCATATCTTCTCTGACGAAAATCTGCGTGTTAATTTTGAAAATGCACAATAATAATGATAATAATAATATACCTTTCCATTTTTATTCATTCATTTCAATAAACTAAGAAACTGATGCCATACAAGTTTGCAAGAGAAATAACCAATGCCTTTAATAAAATCATTTTTAATTACAAGTCAAAGGCACGGAAAGCTAGAAGAGCAAGTTCGTACCAAAATCCTTCACTACCGCTAGCCCCTTTCAAAAGACCTCGGACAAATACGTGTGTTTCGCGTGCGTTTAATGATTAATTTCTTACATTGAGTAAATAATTTCTTATAATAAATAATTCTCTTAAAAGGACAAAATTCATTTGTTTTAAATTAATATACGTTTAGTTTCATTTAAATTAATACACGTTTGGCATTTTTCCTGATTTTCGTAATATATACAGAGGTGTGTGTGTGTGTGTGTGTGTGTGTGTGTGTAGATTTGTGAATATGATAATAGAGCGAATTCTTTTAACTGCTTAGTGATTTGTTTTAATTCGGTGAAAGTCCATTTATATATATATATATATATATATATATATTATATATATATAATATATTATATATATATATATATATATATATATATATATAAGGTAAGTTGAAAGATTTGTGTGTGTATTTCGTCTGAGCTAATTTTGACGAATGTAGGTTCGCATCCTACCTTTTATTTCATTCCCGTCATCGAGTGTAAACTAGCTGTTGCGGTGGACGGCCCCCCATCCAACTACTACCCAGATCCAACGTCGCTTAACATCGTTGCTCGGTTGAGTTATGATAAAAAAGAAAATTATTTAATTATATTCAAAATATAGGTTATCATTGGGTTGTTCTTCTGTCTCTACAAGGAGACTAAATAAACTTAATTCTGAAATTCCTTTTCTTTTTCGTAAAATTGTTTTAATTCACTTTAAGGTGAAAAGCGCGTAATATTTTTTCTGTTTTTGAAACGCGTGAAAGGCTTACGAAAACAAATAGACATATATATATATATATAGTGTGTGAGAGCTAGTTGTTATTATTACTAAAGAGCAAAATAAATAGCCTTGTGCACATTTTCCACTTCTAAATTGAGGGTATTGGCGGTGGATTTGAGTAAGGTGTTTGATGTAATAGACCATAATATTCTACTTAATAAATTGTATTGTTACGGTTTTAGAGAGGCAATCAGTGATTGAATTAAAAGTTATTTGCCCGATAGATATAATTTGTATCAGTAAATAAGGCTTGCTCCACTAAAGCGCTTGACAAACATGGTGTTCCACGGCGAAATTCAATTTATATATATATATATATATATATAAGGGGTTGACAAATAGACACGATTATTATGATTCTTTCTATATATATATATATAAACACACATGGGGGAATGGGGGCGGGGTAATACGATCATTAAATCTATTGGAGAAAATATAAAGATGTCATTAGTCGTCCGACCCCGTTATAGCGTATTGTGTTTTGGCTAATTTCAACTTTAAATGAATCTTCCAATTGATTAACTATATAAACATATTGTGGTATTTTATATGGTTGAATCTTCCAATTGATTAACTATATAAATATATATTGTGGTATTTTATATGGTTTGTGCACACGATTGATTCATTAGTTTATTATATATATATATATATATATATATATCCGGGTGGGGGAATTTGGAGGGAATGAGGGTCGTGTGTTTTGAACTGTATCGCATATATTCGTAAAGTTTCTTTTCGTTTCGTTATTCGTGACTAAAATATTTATTAACTGTATAAATATATATTGTGGTATTTTATATGGTTTGTGCACACGAGTGATTCATTAGTTTATTATATATATATATATATATATATATATATATATATATATATATATCCGGGTGGGGGAATTTGGGGGGAATGAGGGTCGTGTGTTTTGAACTGTATCGCATATATTCGTAAAGTTTCTTTTCGTTTCGTTATTCGTGACTAAAATATTTATAATAAAAATTAAGTGTGTAAAAATTATTTATTTAATAAACAGAACTTAATTGGATTCATCTACCGTCATATATTGTGGTATTTTATATGGTTTGTGCACACGAGTGGTTCATTAGTTTATTATATATACAAGTACAATTTAATAAATATTGCTATCTGGAATACATGGCGCTATCTGGCAACTCAGCAACTGCATACATGGCGCTATCTGGCAACTCAGCAACTGCATACATGGCGCTATCTGGCAACTCAGCAACTGCATACATGGCGCTATCTGGCAACTCAGCAACTGCATACGTGGCGCTATCTGGCAACTCAGCAACTGAATAGAGGCTTATAAGAGACCGAGAAGCTGATGACGGAGTCATTACAAGCTCGGCTCCCAGCTGAGCAAGGACCTCTGGTCCTTCTCTTTCTGGCCCTTTGGGAAAACCCCTTAGAGGCCTCTTAGGTTAGGTAAACGAAAATAGCTTGGGGGAGAACTCCGCCTCCAAGTTGCATGCCTTGCAATCAAAGGCACCTACTCTCTCTCTCTCTCTCCTGTAGGTGTACCCCTCCCCCCTTGGCTCAGCCAACTGACTGATTCAGCCAACTGGCTGATTAGGAGCCTATAAAACAACGCCTACTCGGCTGAAGTCTTGATATGCACTTGGCTCCTGCCAGGTGAACACCTCTCCTCCTTTCTCTTCTCCTTTCTCTCCTTTCTGGCCCTTTGGGGGGAATAGCTTGGGGGAGAACTCCGCCTCCAAGTTGCATGCCCCTTGCAACCCCGGTTGGCAACAAAGGGCAGTACTGTTTTTTTTTTTTTTTTTGCAACACCCCCACCCCCATTTGCAACAACCCCCACCCCCATTTGCAACATTACGTAATCACTTGCAACATTCCTGCACTCTAACCTTTTTCGGCTATACTACTTTGGCCTACGAAACCCTTAATCCGGCCCTGGTTCGTCGTATAGTAAAAGATGATCTGGGTCTTAAATGTTTAAAAAGAGTCTAAGTTCATAAGCTCTCTGCATCAAATAAGCAAGCAAAAGTTGAAAAATCGATTCGCAGACAGAGAAGTGTCGAAAATATAGTTTAGCGACGAGAAGACCTTTACGGTTGCTTCAACAATAAACACACAAAATGACCGAGTTTATGGAAGACAGGACAAAAAATCTATCAGTCTAGATCGACTTTGCATTTTTCTCAAAAAGTCATGGTTTCCATCTTTATTTCAAAGTTAGGGAAGTCAGAGATTGTTTTTGTTGATCAAAATGCCAAAATCACTGCTGCTTATTACCAAGAAAAAATCCTTGATGCGGTACTGCCGTCGATAAGGGAGAAGTCAAGGTTGCAAGTGTGTATTGATAATGGAGGAGGGTACATTTTGTATAATCTTGGACGCAATTAAGTAACTGTATTGAAACAAAGTTTTTCTACCCGTGTCTGTATAACAGCGAATTACAAAATAATGGTTACAGTTAGCAAAACTCCAACTTCACCACGAAATAGACCATGAAATTCTATAGAGGACACATATATTGATTGTACAAATAACATTTGATAAAGGTAAAATTATATTGTTAAAAATCAGGGTAATATTTTTTTTGGCCCACCCTGTATATATAAAGAGGAAGAAAGGCTGGGGTAGGCGAAAGATTGGGGAGAGATCAGAAAGGGTGAGAAGTGACAGGAAGAGATAAAAGTCAGATATAAATATTAAGACAAACAGAAGTGCAGAGGTGTGAAAATTAAAATAGAAATTAAATTTAATGAAATAAATTAGAAATAATTTTTTTTTACTTAATAACAGTGGTAAGAGTGAGTGGGACAACAACACTGAATAATAACAATAATAATAAGAACAACAATAATAATAATAATAATAATAATAATAATACAGTAATAACAGTTTAATTTTATGATGGAATGTTTATTTGAGTTGATTTTGATGATTTTAAAAATTTTATCAATATGATGAAGCCCAGCCAGGGACTGTTTTAGGGGGCAGGATTCAAATATTATTTGAGAGTAAATATTGATTGAACTGTAAACTATAGTAGCGCCATTCCACTCCGTTGGATGGTTAAGAGCGGTGGAGTGTTTGAATATGGCATTTGTTTTACTGGCAATTCTGAAGCCTCGTCAGTGATTCTTGTAAATTAAGTCTGACAATTTTAACCTATGATAACTTGAAAGCAGGACTTAAGAAAATGTGTGCCTGGGGTGAAAAGGTTATTTTGTGAACGGGAGGATTTAGTTTCGATTAGAGAGCTGTGTAGGAAATTAGTTTAGCGAATTTGTATTCAACGTTGGCTTGAGCGTTAAGGGTAAGTTTAATAAGGATGGGTGAATAGCTAAATTTAAGAATTCTGGGTCGCAAAGACGAAAGTTCATGGAGAAAGAGATAAAAGACAGGAGCGTTTGAACTGCGTAGGTGATGTGAAAAAAAAATAAATGTGAATTCCGCGTGTGCAGGCTTGCGACAGATAGCCGAACTAAAGGATAAGGCCTTATAGAGAAAAAGCAGGGATAATGAAATTTTCCCATTCAACAGTGAAGAAGACTGAAGGAGAAAGACTGTTAAGATGATCAATGACAGAGGTAAAATCTTGGTTTACAAGCCGAAGTACAAATACATCCTCGACGTAACGTAACCATGTAGCAGGCTTCGTGGGCAGAGAAGGGAGGAAGCAGGATTCAAAATATTTCAGGTAGAGGTTGGCAAGAATAGAAGAAAGGGGAAATCCTGAAGCGGCTCAAAAACTGTCACAAATGTTTATCGTTGAATGAACTAATTAGATTCCATGTAGAGAACGATAATGTATGAGAATGTTTCAGAGGGTACAAGGAAACACAAGATGTCCTTAGGTCCGAAGAGAGTGAGGAATGTAATCAAAAGGAACGTTAGGGAATAGTGATGTCGCATCCTGAAGAAGGAGACAGTGAGACGGCAAAGGAACGAAGGCGGCGAGTGAAGTCGAAAAAATGTTTCAGGTGCGACAATTAAAAGATTCCGAGACAGGGGTAGGAATATTTGCAAGCCATTTAAGCAAGAAGCGAGGCAGTGGAACCTGAAGTAGATGGGCCTGAGAAGGATGTTCAGTTTGTGAAAACCATAAATATATGGCTATGACAATGAGGTACAAAACGTTTGAAAAAATCTGGATTCTGATCGATTAGAAATATACACCTATATTTTTTATACATATTTGTCCACATCCAGTTATGTCCACATCCAAT
Source organism: Bathynomus jamesi (assembly GCA_023014485.1). Taxonomy (NCBI): domain Eukaryota; kingdom Metazoa; phylum Arthropoda; class Malacostraca; order Isopoda; family Cirolanidae; genus Bathynomus; species Bathynomus jamesi. Next base: position 29,520 of record JAJOZX010000882.1, on the reverse strand, counting down.
TACAATGGGAATTTTATAATTAAAAAATATTTGAAATAGGTTCTGTTGACAACGTGACAAAAATTTGTTCTTTGTATTCGTATACTGTCATTATACAATGAAAACAATCCAAATACTCATACATAGAACATATTGCAATAGATTAACCATGATTCTTTTCTGGTAACAAAATTTAGTTGTTGCATCAAAGTAATATTTTGAATGTTAAAGCACAAAAACTTTTTTTCTGTGAAGCACAAATACCAAAAAACCCGTGACACCTTATTTTCTTCATTCCTCTATAAATATACTATATACTGTATCCATTTGACACAATTTCGTTTCTGTAAATTTTATGCCTTTTTACAATAGAAATAATATAAACTCAGAGTACATCCCCAACAAATGACACAATTCAAATGTTAATTGAATATCTAATGTTAATCTGTAGACACCAATCGACCAGGGAAATAGTCTGGGGGAGTGGGGGATGTTAGGCAGGAGAGAGGGAGTGCTAAACTTCCGTTTCTCTAGTCACTATCCCCTTTAGCTGATCTTTTTCCGTGTCCCTTCTACCCTGTGAGCAGACCAGCATGCCACACACACACACACACACACACACACACACTTCTCCCTCTATTCCTCACAAAACATACATGCATCTTACACTATACAATCTTTTCCAAATTAATAAAGAAAGGCATTGTCTTAAGAGCATCGGAGACCTTGATTTCCTTCTTCTGTGGGAGGAGAGGGGCATTTTTGCGGGCGCTCCCTTGGTCCCTCCTTCGTACAAAAAAAACTAAAAACCCATAACTTTACAAGTAAAACGTAAATATAATACTTGTCATACTTGACAATGTGTTATCCTGTCCTGGGACAAAATTACATAAAACCTTCCCGATTGGGCACTTAGTTTGGACAGGATTTATATATCAAGAGGAATGTTTCTGATGCCCAGTTGAACGCAATATTATATTTAAAAAATTGTCCATTGAGGCACCAGCAAAACAAACTTCACTGTGTCCATTGGATACGTTTACATTTTCAGTAAAGGCTAGTCCCCTTGATGTATACCCCGTTTAGAAAGAGATAAGGGCATACTCTTCAGTGACAAATTCTATTGTAATGTAAAAAAGTTAGGGTATTGTAAAAATACACAAATAAAACAATAAATTAAGAGATACATAAAAAGTTTAAAGAACCAAATACTGTAAAAAAGTGTCAACTCGATATTTTGAATAATTTCCCTCAATGGTCTTTTGAAAAGATGAGAAAAGCTCTTATAAAACGATACCACTTAATGGTTACATTTCTTTTATGTAGTCCTACTTATCTCCTAATTCTGCAGAACGATATTTATGTATACGAAATGTCTATTCACGTACAAACCGAGTATTGGATCACCTGAAGATCAGGGCCCCAGCCTTCTTTAGTTAGCTTTATAAGGCTAACTAACGAAAATATCACGACTTAACCAAACCAATCGTTAGGTCAACTGTACGCCCTTGACGATTGGTTAGGTTAAGTCGTGATATTTTCGTTATTCGCCTTATAAGGCTAACTAACGAAGGTCGGGGGCCCTGATCTTAGGTGATCCTGAGTATTTATTACGCATTACTAAACTTCTGCGTACATAGATTTACTTTAGAAACATACCTACAAAAATAAATATTAGTTGAATATTAATGTTCACAGTTCACTTCAATTCGAAGTTAATTTGTTCAACAAAATATAAGAAATTATTGAAGCATAAATTTATATAAATGTTAAATAACCGATTTTAAGTTTTGAAATTAGTCATATTTAGATAATAACATGATTTAATATGAAGGGCAAAAAAATTAACTTAAGGTAAATGAAGAGAATATAAAAAATATATAGAGATAATAATTGATAGGGATAAGTGGAATCATACTGAATTTGAGCCTTTCTTTTATTCATTCACCAAATATACCAAAAAAAAATCCTTGGTTATAAACAAATGGAAACCAATCCAAGTACTTAAAACATACTGTAATAGGATTAACCACGATTCTTTTCTGGTAACAAAATTTGGTTGTTGCTTCAAAGTAATATTTTGAATGTTAAGGCACAAAAAACTTTGTTTTCCGTGAAGCACAAATATCAAAAAAACATTAACACTTTATTTTCTTCATCCCTCTATAAATATACTGTATACTTTATCCATTTGACACAATTCCGCTTCCGTAAATTTACGCCTTATTTACAATAGAAATAATATAAACTCTGACAGAATACATCCCCAACAAATGACACAATTCAAAAGATTTGGGTTAAAAGAAAACTTTAAACTTTGTTACTGCATAGCGCATCACCCGACGCATTATTCGACTAAGCCAGACTATTTTATGCGGGGTAGCGGAGACACCTTATTTTCTTGATGAAAAAGTTCAAAACGTATAAACGCGAGTTAGATGAAAATTATGGAATGGAGTAAGTGAAATTGATTACGTTTTTTATTCTAAATAATCGATTATAGTTTTAACATCAACCCACACACACACACACACACACTATATATATATATATATATATATATATATATATATATATATATATATATATATATATATATATATATATATAAGTGTTATTTCCGATTCGAAACCAAATTTTGTTGGAGTTTAAATTTAAATCGTATATTTTCTAAAATAAGTTATTTTCCTAATCTACTTCGTAATACAAATGCACCCATGAACAGCCTTTTCGTGGAATATCAGATCTCAATCCGATTAAGGGTTGGAATCGGATTCCAATTCAGATCTGAAGCGGAGTTTGCCCAGCTATATTACGTTGTGCAAAGAAAACTGGAAGAGAAAAATTAATACAAAAAACACGATAAAGTTTATGGTGGTGATGTCGAAAAATTGAAAGTAACTATAATAATAATTTATTGTTCTACTATATATATATATATATATATATATATATATATATATATATAGAGAGAGAGAGAGAGAGAGAGAGAGAGAGAGAGAGAGGGAACACACACTGGATGTAACGAAATATGGAAATTGGCAGAATTTGTAGTGTTTTTGGTATGTGGTATGTGAAGTTTGTCATAGTAATTCCGTAACTATTATGAAGTGTTTCTTTTTTGTTGCAGGTGAATGAAAATGGCTGATAGAGGAAGTAGATCATTTCGATTGTCCAAGCAGCAACAGAAATTTCCATATTTCTAGAGTCGACCTGAAACACCCTGTATATTATATTAAACGGGACAGTCAATGTTTTTTTTAGATGTATCGTACATAGTACAGAACTGTCATCTGCAATCAAATTTTATGTTTTATTGACAGAATTGGGTATTTCACAAATCTTAAATAATGCAAAACGGAGATTATTTACAGCAAGTTTAGAGGGAAGAGAACCCTCAGTAGCCCAGTGGTTACGGTGGCAGTCTCCGAGCTGTGTGGCGCTATTTCGTTCCCGGCCGCTGACATCGTGTGGAGTTGAGTTGGCCGCTTACTTCGTTTCTGCTCTGGCTCAGGTGACCCTTCGAGCGCATTCACCCCAACGTCGAGGGGAAATGAGCTTCTTGGATGTTACCTTTTTAAAGGGAGGAAAAAGACGTAAAATTAAATACAAAATACGGTGGCTGTTGGTACTAGATGCTGTGTGAAATAGCACAAGACAATAAAAGACATAATTACGTATTACCAGTGGTGGGCACGGTTCCGCTAATCCGCTAACCGCTAATTAGCGAAGCTAACTTTTCCGTTAGCGGATTAGCGTTTCCGCTAACTTTGAGAACCGTTAGCGGACCAATTAGCTTCCGCTAAATTTAGTTCCGCTAAATTTAGTTCCGCTAACTTTAAGTCCGCTAACCCTAAAATCATACATGTTTGTTCCAGTCTGTTCTGAGCGTGTCTGCAACAGTCAATCTGGCACGCTATTGGCTGACTACGTGTCAGGAGGCCAAGCCAGAGTGAATGCATTATTAGATTATTAAAGTTATTTTTTATGTGTATTTTTATTTCTTAATATTTTTGATTCGTTTAATACTTTTTGTACTGTAAATAAACTGTATGTTGAATGTAAACTAATGTTTAATTTCATTTGTTCATTTAATTATTTATGTACACCTTGATCATCATCTGATCTTGGCATGCTATACCTTTTTGGAAAGCTCTATGTCTAAGCTGCAACATATTAAAATTTCAGCTCTCTTTAAGGGTTTTAGAGCCAAAAAACCAAACCGAAGCTAAATTCATATAATAAAAGTTAGCGGTTAGCGGTTATCGTTAGCTTCCGCTAAATATTTTAGCGGTTTATCGGTTTAGCGTTATCGAAGTTAAGTTTTGAGTTAGCGGTTCAGCGGTTATCGAAGCTAACTTTTCGGTTAGCTGTACCCACCACTGCGTATTACATACATTTATATCTACGTACATATAGATTTCAGATATTTCTCCTTGGGATATAAAGTCTACGTATAATGTTAAATATCTCAAGAGTGAATATTAAATGTCCTGACATTACACACACTTTTTATGGCTATGGAGGAATAAAATTACTTATTAATTATAATTGTTATGTAGAAGGAAGGAAACGGGGGAATAAGATTGGAATAGGAATGGATGAAACAACAGGGACATTATGGTTTGTAGGATTGGATGAATTTATCTTTCAGTTTCTTTCGAAAATTTCTTAGCGGTGTTAAACTATTTTGTCTCTTGATCGAGGTTGTTTTAGAGCAGGTGTTTCTAAACTGGGGGAGCGGAGAATATTTCAGGGGGGGCGTTGGGGGGGGGGGGGGTTAGTGAACAATCGCCGGTATTGTAAGTGAAAAAAGCCAGTATCATCCATCCCAATTATGAGTACTCGATTGTGTTACCTCTGTAAATGTTCTTAGAAATGTGTTGCACAAGTTATCTGTATAATGTACCATATGAAATAAAATTGTAAATGGAAGATGTCTCTGTTCCGTTTTTTATATCACATAAATTTTATGAACTGTAAATTAGTCAATGCACTCTAACATCAGGGGAGCGATGGGTCAGAAGTCAACTCGTAGGGGAGGCACGGGGCAAAAAAATTTAAAAACCACCGTTTTGATGTTGGATACAGTGGAACATAAAGGTCCAATTGTGCAATCTACAGTGTAATTTGATTTCTGATGTACGTGTTTTATTGTCTTGTGTCGAAACTGTGTTGAGTTTGGGAAGCTAATATTTTATTTTGGATTATTTTCGGAGCAGTATTATTGACAGTTTGATATATACAAGAGGCAATGTTTCGTTTGTAGACTTTTACTATTTTGTGAATTTTTAAATCGTGGAACATTATGCTGATAGTTTCGTTATGCTTGCTGGATTTATAAAATTTCCTAGCTATTCTTTTCTTTATGGCCACCAATGGCTGAATTAAATATTGTCGTGCGCTTTTGCAAGCACTAATTTATAGTGTAGGGGAAGGTGGGGTACAGTGGGACAAAAAAATGAATTATATTAACCAAAATTCCATTTATTGCACAATTGAGCTATAACTCACAAATTTCATAAACAATCAAATGGGGCATCTTGTATCCAACTGGTAGCTAACTGCTTCTTTCCGTTAACCTAAAACTTAGGTTCTAAGTTGTGAATGAAACCTGTCCCACTGTGCCCCATATCTGGACACAGTGGGACAGCAACTGGGGCATAGTGGGACATAATTAACATATATTAATTAGGTCGAAATTGATATCAAATTGCACGTAAGAGTTTTGTCGTTTTGTCTTTCCATAGGATGTTGGAGTTGGCAATATCATTTTTATATCTTCTAGCTTCACAGAAGCTAGGTCAGCAGCTTGTGGGAAGATGAACCGGTTTTTTTTTTTTTGCATTTTTCTTAAATACGAAATTTCATAATCACCCTCTTCATCCTTAGATGCTGTTATTTGTCCCACATAATACTTAATAATTGGCTTTGTGTTAAATTCAACAATAACAAAATCGTTCTTCTTTGGTTCCTCATTCAAAGTATGAAATTAAGAAGGATCAATAGAAACAAGGTCGTCTTCCAATAATTTTCATCCGCTGAATGATCTGAGAGGCTTAATTCTTCCTCACTAGATGCTGATGACCTATTTTCATTAAATAGCTGTCGAGGTTGCACTTCTTTTCAGCCACCTTCTGATGCTGGTGCCCTCCAAGACCATCGCAACTGCCTCTTTCATGCACTCCTCCGTAAACAAACAAATATCAGTCTTTCGTCTTCTATTTCTGGGCATGACTTCGGATCTGAAAAAACAAGTATGTTTTATTGTTAATGTGTATTACAACATATAACTCTAAATATTCAAATCGTTATTTTAAAACCATAAACATACAATAATGTATATCACAAACTACCTGGGGCACAGTGGGACAGTGTCCCACGCTTAACATAAAGTTCTTCAACTAAATCAACAAGGAAGATATAACACTCTACGTAAGATTGAAAAAAATTTACTTTACCTACCTGAAAATGAGGAATACGAAAAAAATCCTTAGCGTCTTCACCCGTCACAAAGCAAATGGTGTGGTCAGCTGAGCAGTAGTTCCTCATTGCGCCACTAGGCGCGAGCTTGCCAGGGCTGCCAACTTCACGGTAAAAATTGCACTGTTCCGATGTGCCCCATGTCCCACTGTGCCCCACTTTCCCCTAGATGAATGCAAATGGTGTGGGATCACTTGCACTTGTAAATTGACGTACAACCATGGACAGCTAATTCTTCCAAACTTAATCCGACAGATAATCTTTGGAATATTGCTAAGCAGAAGGTCCAAAAAAGTAAACCAGGAACACTTAGTAAACTGAAAAGGTGTTTGATGACAATCTGGCTTGTCAACTCGATGCCACATCGACTGGAGGCCGTTATCAGGGACAAGGGTGAACCAACTAAATGCTAAGAAGCAGAGTTAAAAAGTCTTTATGGTTAATGAGTACTGCCAATATATTAAATCTTTATCAATGAATTTATTCTATTTTTTTTGTAACACCTGACAAGATATTCTAATGTTTTGGTATGTCGCTATTCATTAACTTTTCTCTACTTAATAAGGTTTTTGCTATATTTTAATTGTTTTTTTCAGAACTCCAGCATACAGATGTTATTTTTACCACAACGTCACAGATACTAATATTCCTCATAAAGGTGTATAATTTAAAGGTATTATCAAGGTCAGGATCGCATTTAAGACTATTATTTTTGGGGGCCGGAGTTGTATTGTTCTAATTAGCTCTAATTGCTTGTTCGTTTCATTTATCAAAAAATCTAGATTATGATGGAAAGACATAAGTGCATATTGTGCACAATTTACTATGGTTGAGAGATGAAAATCGATGACGTGAATTAGAATAGTAATGGCCAAGAAGAGATCCTTGTGACACCCCAGAAGTTAGCTTCGCTTTGTCGGATAAATTCTTCCAATCTGATGTATTGATGACGATTGTACAGATACGATTTGAATCAACCAAGGATATTTCCTCTTATTGCATATATGTAAGGCTTATACGAAAAGATTTCATGCGAAATGCAAAAAACTTCACTTTTTTCTACGTGAAGGTCAAAATATGAAAATAAAAACCCACTCTAATAGACAGAGTTTATTTCTACGACGGGTTTCAATATTTCTTCCAGTTTCTCCCACGTATACTAAATCACAACTTTTACAGGGAATGCTGTAGACACAGGCTTGTTCCTCTTTTGCCACGTTATTCCTAACCAATTTACTTTTCACGGTAGACGAATATTTGAACGCCAAAGCAAACTTAAAATCTTTCGTCAACGGTTTTACTCTTTCTAAGCCGGCAATGTAAGGCAAACTCACATATTGTTTTTGGTTAACCAAAAACAATATGTGAGTTTGCCTTACATTGCCGGCTTAGAAAGAGTAAAACCGTTGACGAAAGATTTTAAGTTTGCTTTGGCGTTCAAATATTCGTCTACCGTGAAAAGTAAATTGGTTAGGAATAACGTGGCAAAAGAGGAACAAGCCTGTGTCTACAGCATTCCCTGTAAAAGTTGTGATTTAGTATACGTGGGAGAAACTGGAAGAAATATTGAAACCCGTATTAAAGAACACAAATATGCCTTCAGAAGTTGTAATACTAATAATGCCATTTTTTATCACGCCAGCCAAAATAATCATGCTATAGATTGGGAATCAAGTAAGGTACTTTATAAATGTAATAATTATGTCAAAAGAAAAATAATAGAATCTGTGTATAGAAAAAGTAGATAATTTTAATTTGTGCGAAGGTACTTATAAGTTAGACCCTTTAATGAGATTCTTGGTCAAAAAATCCCTTACGGAGTCGTGGGAACGTGTTCGAACCTAAGTGTGAATTTCTTAAATGTCTCTGGATTGGAATGTTTCCTTACTCGCCTTTAGTAAGTGTAATAATGGAAGTAATAAATGTGGAAATAAATATAAATGCAACAGATGTAATAATAAAGGTAATATTATAAATTTAATAATTAGGGTAAAGGTAATAATAATAAATGTTAAAAAATGTAAATGTAATAATAAATGCAGTAATTATGTCAAAATATTGTAATCTGTATGTATAGAACAAGAAGATAGTTTTAATTTGTGGGAATGTACTCATAAGCGGACCCTGTAATAAAATGCCCTTCCAGTGGCGGGAGAACGGTATCTAACCTAGGTGCGAATTTCTCTGGATTGTTTCCTAATCGGCTTTTTTCATTCGTTTTTCGGTTTATAAGTTCTGTATAATAAACAATAATGTAATAACCAATGTAATAATAAATTTATAATTTCTGTAATAAATAATTATGCAATATTAAATGTAATAAAATTAATAATAAATTCAATAATTATGTAAGAAAAATATAATAGAATCTGTATGTTTAGAACAGGAAGATAGTTTTAAATTTGTGCGAATGTACTTAATGAAAATGCCCTTCCGGTGTCGGGAGAATGGGATCTAACCTAGGTGCGAATTTCTTAACGGTCGGTCCCTGGACTGTTTTTCCCTCTTGTTTTGGTTCATTCGTGTTTCTGTATCCACCCGAGGAGGATGCCAGTGGGCGTCGAAACTGTCGTGGAAATAAACTCTGTCTATTAGAGTGGGTTTTTATTTTCATATTTCATGCGAAAGTGTACCAAATGCTTTGGACAAGTAAAGGAAGACCGAGGCAGTGTTTTTACTGTTTAGGTTCTGGTACACATTTTTAATAGCATGTTTACAGCATCTTACGTTGTATGCCCACCTCTAAACGCAAATTGTATTCCAGTTAAAATATCGTATTTGATTAAGAATTTAGTCAGTTTATTGTGTAAGTTTTTTTCAAATACTTTACTTAAAGTTAGCAGTAAGGAAATGGGGCGACAATTGGATGGAGTGTTTGAATTTCCTGATTTTAATACAGGGCATACTCTAGCTTCCTTTGGAATGTCAGGAAATATATGTACTCTTACTAATTCATTAGTTTACCGAGTGGTGTTGCAATTTCATCGGATACTAATTTCTATATTTTTATTTAAATCGTGTTGATGTCAGTCCTTATTTTTCAGAATTTTTATTGCTAAAAAGATATCGGTTGGTAGGATTAGATCAAAGAAAAAGGAATTTGGAGTTGGTTATTGCATGTATTGTCGGTAGTGAGAGTCAGTATTTGAATTCGAGGCGTCAGTATTGGAACCGATATTTGCAAAGTTGTTTAATAAATTGGAAATGTCTTTGGGATCACTATAAAAATTTACCCCTTATGTGAAGGAGGACAAGGGACGATTTTTACCTTTTCTAGGTTAATTAAATCCTTCGGAGTGTTCTATAACCATTTGGGATTGGATTTTTGTTCAGCAATTTTTGAACTAGTAATGATCTGCTTTTGCTTTTTTAATGATTACATTTATTTGTGTTACAGTAATTTTTCTATATTGTTCAGTAATAATATCAGTTTTCCATAGTTTGAAGAGTATGTTTGCGTTTAATAATCACAATGAGTGCTGGTGTGTGAATTTAGGGTTGCCAGACGTCCCGCATTTGATCCAAAAATCAAGCATTTATTAAGCATTGTTTTAAGAAAAATTTTCTAATTTTGTTTGTTGTAACCGTTGATGAAATCTAGTTTCAATTTGAAAAAAAATTGGTCTTAAAAAAACCTCAGAACAAATTTTGTCCCGCATTCTGCGGGGCAAAATCTGGCAACCCTATACAGTGTTGTATTTAGTTTTAGATATTACTTTTGATTTAACCCTTTAACGACGGATGGTATCTTAAGGTCCACCAGAAATAATATAAATTGTACTACACTGCCTCATTTCTATAAATGTTTCTACATGTTTATATATAGATGTCATTTAGTTGTCAGGAAAGGAACCCAAAATGTGTATCATTTTAGTGACTAGTTACTAAAATAATTAGTTTTGAATAACAATAAAACCTATACGTTCTGGTAACAAGAGTGACCGCATATGACTGCGGACTCGTCCTTAATTAAATGGTTAAGAGGAATGTTTGTGTCGATTATATCCATTAGTGTATTTGAGAATGCTTGAAGTTTTGTTCCAGTATCATAGTTATTTTCAGTTATTCCAATCTAGTTTGAACTGTTAGTTCTCTTAGGAATTTTAGTTTATTATAACTAAGCTCTATAGTCAAATTTTATATTTTCCTGTGCAGAGAAATGGGTGATTAGCATGATGTATGTAGGCAAGTGATCTGTGATATTTACTATAATTATACCCGAGATGCAGTGAGACAGGGACCGTACCCAAACTGATCTAGGAAAATCGAATTTCTAATGTCACTGTAAAGCCTATTTGGCTTTGTAATACCTAATTTAAAATCACTTTCAATCATGATGTTGTGAAGGAAGCATGCGTTATTATTTGAATATCTTTTATGAGACCAATATTTAGATTTCCTGCAATGAGACAATTATTACCGATATGATTAGAGGTTAGAATTCTGTTGACATTTGTAATAAAAGTTGTTACGTTACCAACTGGTGTCGTAGATGTCTAAATTTGAATATTGGATTTTATAAATATACATTTCAATTCGAAGTGTTTCTGATGTATTGCTTATGCTTGTCAGTTGTTTGATACTTTTACTCTTGTACTTTGAATCTACAAATATGCTTACACCTCCGCCTCAATTTTTAGTCTTACATACACGGCAGCTTGTGTAACCTGGAATATTAAAAAAGATCTTATCCTCATTATTTAACTCGGTTTCAATTACTGTAATGCAAGTGAATTAATGTTGTAATAATTTTAGATTATCTTTCAATTCGTCAAATTGGTTTGGTAGAATGCGAATATTTAAGTTTAGGAAAGACAGGTTTCCACTGTTGTATTTCTTGTTTAAAAAGTTGTGGGAGTTGACTACGTTTTCAGATTCAGTAATTTCATTTACAGTATTGAGCGTATTTAAAGTGATGATCATGATGATAACCAATTGTCAAGGGCATACAGTTGACCTAACCGTATTTCTTGATATGTCCATAATGAGACTTTAAAAGATTATTAAGAATAATAACAGAAAACCCGGTGCTTTCTTGTTAGGTCAACTGTATGCCCTTGACAATTGGTTAGGTTAAGTTGTGATATATATATATAATATATATATATAAAATTTCATTCAGAGGCTTGTCCTTAGGGAAGCGCAACTTAAGGATGAACAGGAAACCCCAGGTACATAACATTATTTAAAAAATGTGCAAGGTAGAAGCAGATCTCTCAGAAATGCATATCCATCCTAATTGCTATAAAAAATGAATTTTACAAGGTTAAAAATTTTATAATTGGTTTAAAAAACAAAAACAATTACATATTTAAAAAATTAAAGAATTAAAAAATAAAATATTAAAAAATATTAAAATAGACAGATTAAAATGAAATAAAACAATAAAACTTACTTAGATATTGACATTTTGAAGTAATGAAATAAAAAAGCTATAAAAAGAATTAATATAAGCAGTTAAAAATTTAAACGTTATCATGTAATAGCGAGATAAAATACTGAAACGTAATTGTTCAGAACGGGTTTGCTTTTCCGAATATATAAAGATTCTAAAATGTGGAGGTCGGCAAGTTGGTTACTATTATGTTTATAATTTGAGAGGAGGAAGGTTCAGTGGGATGGTCTGCGGCAAGACAGTGCTCTCTTACTGAAGATTTTTAAGGTCTATTTAGAGGACGTATTGTGCGACTGGAAATTCCCCGATGCTCGTCTATCCAGCAGCATCAACAAGAAACGCCTGCACCAACCATAACAAAGGAAGATGGAGCTACCACGTGACGTTTTCCAGATCAGCGAGTGTTTAAACGTAACAGTGACCGAATTAATTATGCGCTCGTAATGTTATTTATTTGAGTGTTGATGAGTTGTCGAAAATTTTTGCGTTGGTTGAGAAGTGGTCGGCTGAGAATTATAAAGTACAGGGTGTCTCAATATACATGCAACCCATGTCACTGCTAATAATTCTGCCAATATTAATGTTCTCGTTCTATTTTCTCAGATTTGAAGAGAGGAGACGATAACAACTAATAATTATCAATCAAAATGCCTTGGACAAAGGAGGAAAAATTTGTTTGCGTCACTACTTATTTGGAGACGAAATCATTCAAAACTGTGCAAGCGAAATTTCGCAGGAAGTTCAACTTCAACAATTATCCCCAGAAAAGCCAAATTTATCGTTGGGCACACAATTTCAAGCCACAGGATCAGTAAACAATCTCAACAAGAAAGCAGAAACACCCAGATCTGGCAGGAAGGTGACTGCAAGATCTCCTGACAATGTGAATGCGGTGAGAGATTCTGTCGGAAGGAGTCCGAAAAAGTCAATCCGAAGACGTTGCCAAGATCTGGGTCTTTCACGTGCGTCAGTGCAAAGAATCTTGATCAAGGATCTTCAGCTGTACCATACAGGATCCAGATCAAGCATAAACTCACACCAGCTGACATGGCAAAACGTGTTGTGATGTGCCGGTGGTTCGAGAACAAGATCGAAGAGGATCCTGACTTTCTTGATGATGTTTGGTTCAGCGACGAAGCACACTTCTTGCTCAGTGGGTATGTCAATAGCAAGAACAATGTGTTCTGGGGCACACAAGCCCCAGACGAGGTGCTTCAGAGGCCCTTGCACTCTGTGCAGGGTGTCAGGGTGATTGACAACTTCGCTCGTCGGCTTCAAGTGTGTCTGCAGCGCAACGGCGGTCATTTGGAACATGTGCTCTAATAAATGTATCCTTTGATCTAGAGACCTCAAATCTTCAGTTTTTAATTGTTATCATATCAGCTTCCAGGAAATGTAATCTTTTTTGGAGTTTATTTTCTGAGTAATAAATTATTATCATGTCAATGGGTTCCATCTATTTTGAGACACCCGGTACCAACTACTGCGAGTGAAACAAGAGCAACGATCAATGACCTCCTCATACTGTATTATTTGTACGTTAACTGCGAGTCGCGATACGGGTCAACTCTGCGTTAAAACACGAGTGATATGGAAAACTAATCTAAAAACCTTTAGTCAAAGCAATGTTAATAACGGACTAGTGCCTATTCGTCGCCGATTCATCTTTGATATACTATTTGAAACAGCTGCCTTCCTCAACCTGAATCCTTTATTAAATGCGCGAGTAGAAGATATGCGATACTTTGACACCGCAGTCGTCATTTTTAATTGACAATTTTATGAAGTGTAGAGATGAACAATGTGAGAACGGATTGGAGCTCAGAGAATATTTAGGAGACACTTTCCCCAAGAAACGCCAGTTGCTTTGGGACGCTGGTCTAGATCCTTCACCGTTCATCCGGAGGAATTGTTTCTTTATATACTATAACTGTCGCTATGATTTAGAAGATGTCCTTACACATCGTTACGAGTTCTGAACAGTTTTCAATTGAAAAAAAACAGGTGAAAAGAGAATAAATGCTCCCTTAAAACATGTTTTGCATATATTGACTTTTCATGACAATATTGTAATAACCGACTGTGTACTTGAGCATGATTTTGAATCTATATATTCAAAGATTAAAAATTATGAAAATGTCATAAAGTAAAGAAGAATGTCGTAAAGAAGAATGTCGTGCGTAAGGAAGGAACAAAAATAATCCTAAATGGTCTAAAGGCTCTGTATATCAAGTATAGAAAGCTTCATATATTAAACGTGGCATTGTTTCTAAGAAGAATTGGATGTATTAAACAAATCAATGAGAATAGAGCTATTTTCACCATTATTTGCGAGCTTACTATACTAATGAAAAAATAATCTTTTGACATGTTAATAAATATTGTGTGCAGATGTGGTGCATTATTTCTAAAAAGAATTGCATGTATTATACAAACCAATGAGAATGTAACTATTTCCAATATTATTTGTGGTTATACTAATAAAAATAATCTCTTGACATGTTAATATTGTATGCAGATGTGTTTCTATTTACTCCTCACTCATTTTTATATTATGTTTATGTATGTGTGTTAATAAGATGGTCAGCCAGGATGATTTGTGGGCGCAGTCGTGCCCGGTGGTAACGGGTACACAGAAGCGCTCGGCATCATTCAGTGGCGTGTATTTTTCTTACTCTACATTCATAGTATCATTGAGGCAGCGTGCTGGTTTTCAGCATCTATACACTGTATATATATATATATAATTACCTTATGTTACTTTATGAGGGTTCAATAACGGTTCAGGTTCAACCTGCGGTCGACCCCTCTGCAGCATCCCACCTAATTTGCTGGATTTGGTGAAGGAGGGAATTGCTTTCCGATCTCTTCCTGCCCTCGTAGCCAGCCACGCATGGCTGGTCAGCGACTTTGCACAAGAGCCTATCCAGCTGGTTCTTGAAATTATTCAGGTCGGTGTGCTGGAGGTTCCTCACTTCTTTTGGCAGAACATTAAAAAGCTTTGAGCCTCGTATTCTGAAGGTATTTTCCATCCTCGTTTTCATGGCCCCCTGTTCCACAGCAGCTGAGACAGTACAAAATCTACCTCTTGTCTCACTCCAGTTTGTTTCCATTTCTAAGGTTAGGGACAAAACCCTCGAGTATTTTCCATATGTATATATTGTGTACTGCTCGCGTCTTCTTTCCAGAGAGTAGAGTTTCAGGAATTATAATCGAGACCAATAGTCTTCACCTCTCGTTTCCCCTATCTTAGACGTAAAAGTCCTTTGCATGGCTTCTATGCTCGCAATGTCTCATTTTCTCTATGGGCTTGTGAGTACTGAGCAATACTCAATTATTGGTAAGATTAGAATCTTCCATAATTTGAGTATGATGTTTGCTTTTCTGCTGCGGAAGCTCCACCAGATGATTCCCATTATTTTTCTAGCTATTGCAATTTTAATGTTATAGTGCTGTCTGAATTCTGCATCCGACGACATCATTATTTCAAGATCCCTGACCTATGGATTTGGTGTTATCTGTTTGGCGTGCAGAGTTTTGTACCCTTCATTCTGTAGCACCCTCTTATTACTAATGAAGACAACGAAAAAAATTGTATAATCTAACCCAACCAAATTTGAATTAATCTAACCAAATTTAACCTAGCCTTACTATACTTAACATATATTTACAAAGGATAATACTACTAGAAATTTCCTGAACAATAAAACTACTAAAATACTTTTCTACGACATTTTAAGAAAAATTCTAGTCTAGTGTTTGTACCGTCTTTTAAAGTGTAATACTCCTTTTAAATCACTCTAACGAATCTAATACAAGCTTGTCATCCACATAAAAAGAGTCCATTGCATTCAGCATATTTCCTTAGAAGTTGGAATTTTTCCTCGTTGAACTCCATATTGTTGTTTTCTACCCATTGAATAATGTTTCAATGTCATTTTGTAATTTTTCTACAGTATATATTGCACCAATACTTTGTCCTCGACATAATGTTTCCAATATTTTCTCCTGTTGGTCTAATAGCTGTGACAGGTATGAGTTTCCAGCCCTGAAGCCATATTGGTTTGGATTGTATAAATTCTTTTCTTGTAGGTAATAAGTGGCTTTGCCTTTAATTATACGTTCAAAACACTTTATAAGGTGGGAAGGGAGAGCTACTGCCAGGTAATTTTTAGGTATTGCTCTATTACCACCTTTAAATAAGGGGCAATGTTCACGTTCTTTCATGGAAGTGGAATTTGTCTCCTGTGTCAGGTGATTTTCTCCATAGTAGGTATAGCAGCTTGGTAATACTCTCTTTACATTTCTTCAAAAACGTGGTACTCCATGTGTCTGGCATATTTATATTTGTTACAGTCAATCTGTGGAACCAGTCATTTCACGTAATGCCTAAAAATTTCAGTAATTTCGTGCAATTCGATTAAGCGATTAATGACTTCGTGAAGGTTAGGTTAGGTTAGTAATGCGTATTACCTATGTTTAAGGGTTACAGGTATTACGAGAAATGACTGAAATTTTTAGACATTACGTGAAATGACTGGTTTCACAGATTGACTAACATATATGCATTTTAACTCTCACATTGATGTCGGGTATTCGACTTCCGATGTTGTAATATCACTGTTATAACAAAGAGAGTGTTGTCGTGAAGTGTATACTCTATATTCATCGTAGCAGGGGATCACCGTGCTGATTTTGAGCATCACATGATCATCTTTTAAAATGGCGGCCACTAAATTCATAGTATGACATTACACACACACACACACACACACAACACATATATATATATATATATATATATAATATATATATACATACACACAAATTACTTTCCAGTTAAGGTTAGGTTAAGTTACTATCCTCTATATCCATTTTTTATTTTTTGTTGGGGTTGGCACCCCATCCACCTTAGTACTCCCCCTCCTCCACTCCCCATCACCCTCTACATTTTTTCAACCATGCTACTAACTCTGACCGACAGGACGAATTCTCGAGGCGTCGATATATTTTTTGTATGCAAAATTTTTCGACGAAAATTTCTGGACCTGCACTAATGAAGACAACGAAAAAAATTGTATAATCTAACCCAACCAAATTTGATTTAATCTAACCTAATTTAACCTAGCGTAACTGTACTTAACATACATTTACAAATGATAATACTATTAGAAATTTCCTAAACAATAAAACTACTAAAATATTTTTCTACAGCATTTTAAGAAAAATTCTAGTCTAGTGTTTGTACCGTCTTTTAAAGTGTGATACTCCTTTTAAATCACTCCAACGAATCTAATACAAGCTTGTCATCTACATAAAAAGAGCTCATTGCATTCAGCATGTTTCCTTTAACATTCTATATTTGAAGGAAGCCAACCTATTTAATTTAACATGTACTTTATCAAAATACATGACCGTGTACGCCATATACAGACTTTACATCACAGCTATATCAATAAATTAAAACTAATAAAATATGTTTTCTTATTTAATTTCCAGGCTTTCATATTCATTTCTTACACTCATTCCGCGTATTGTATACAACTAGTTTCTATAATTTAAATGTGATAGGCGTCAAGAGCTACATTTTAGCGCTTCATCCGAATCTTAAACGCCAAAATTATTCCTTTTAAGCTGTTTTATTGAAAATTTGCATACAATTTTTAGATTTTTCCAGTTTAAAATAATTTTCAAGTTTTAATTTAATAAATTTTTAATCCATCACAGTATTATTCGTTTAGTTGAGATAATCCTTTGTTATATAATTTAACCATTATTTCAATCGTGTAATTATGTTAGTTATTTTATTTTAGAGCTGATGATGGTGTTATAACTATTACAGAAAGCCTTGCAATGAAGGTTCTAATTTATTATATAGGCAGACTATGTTTTGTTTGTAAATTTTAGTGTGTGTGTGTGTGTGTGTGTGTTCGATGAGGTTGTTTAACCTCCTTTGCAATACCTAAGAGCATATGAGGCGCTCGGGCGAATAAAGGCGAATTAGCCATTTCGGAATTTTGGTTCATTCGCTTCTATTCGCCCGAACGCCTCATATAACAGAGACCCTACAGCTTTGTGTGGGATTCGAACCACGGTTCACTACATAATCTGGACGCGAGGACGGTTCCCCATCAAGCTATCATCCAGACCTGATGTCACTTAATTTCGGTCTCAGAGAAATGCGACGTTCAGTAAACGTCAAAATCGCCTTATTGGCGTTCTATAAACTTTTTTACGTTTACTAAAGGTCCCATTTCCCGTTGGGTTGATCGAAGGAAAGCGGTGTTATAACATTAGCTACGACGTAACCCTCTGTGTGGAGTAGTTTTTTGCGAAGTAACTCCTTTGCTACTTCGGAAGAGTAAAACATGCATACAAACAATTTGAAACATTTTTATCGTCGTACAAAAGATATGTTGGTCCTGATTAAATTAGGTTACGCTAGACCAGGTTAGGTTGGGTTAGCGAGTACCTCCTTATTTAACGACTTAACAGAAATCACCCTCCGAGCCCTCATTTGCGCCCCAAACACTCATCGTGCTCTTGTCGATTCGATGGCACTCAGGCTAGGTTAGGTTAAATTAGAATTGGTTTATAATTTTTTTTAAATATATGGATTTAAAAAGGTCGGAGGTGCTCACGTGTGTGTGTGTGTGTGTGTGTGTGTGTGTGTGTGTGTAAATACTCTTCATAATGAAACAAATGAAACTTAATTGTGAAAACACCGTAAAAATGTTAAAATTAAGCTCGGAGTCACGGTGAGGCCGTAAAAACGGCACGAAGGAAAGCAAAAAGCAGAGAAAAGTATTTCTTTTGGGAAAGGGGAACTTAACGGGAGAAACACAATCTTATATTTAATGTAAAGTTCTTCTTCTACGAAAGTTAGAGAAAGTTTAAAGGGAACGTAAACGATGCAACCTATTGAAAATTAAATTTTACCTATTTAGAATAAATATATGAAATGTTTTTGATATTTAGTAAAGAAAAACAAAAGAATATACATACCAATGAATAAAAGTTACGCGTCCCTCTGTATTAATAAATTTATTAACTTGAATATCAAGCCTACAGCGACCTGCTAGATTTTATTTTAAAGCCTAAAGATTCCTGTTTCTAGTGGTAGGCTATACATGAAATTTCATCATACACACTTCAATATCTTTCATTTTATCAAATAATCGCGATAAATCGCGATAAAAATCTGAGAAAAGCCAATAGGAGCAGAGAGTGCGTGTAATACACTTACCTCGAGAGTAATCTTTTTAACAACCCCTCCACTAATTCCTTCTCCATAGGGGTAAAAGGGTTGCTGAGGGAATGGGGCAGGATTGATTATTTTTAAGAGCCATGGAAAAGAGAGGGATCGAAATGCATCTTCAATTTTACCCTTGATATTCGTCGACGGTCGAAGGATTAACTCATTGGATTGAATGTGCTTCAGATGTTTTAAGAAATACCGCTGAGGAGTTCTTTATTAGTTTAACGAAATCCTCCAATTTTTTTTACACATGCTCATTTATCTCCCAACTTCTTGCATGGATTACTTTCTCCCATTACAAAGAACTTAAGAGGAAAATGATTCATCAAATTATCGTCTTATTAAGCATTTCTTATCTTCCAAGGTATAGGAATTGATCATTTTAATCCTATTAATAGATTAAGCTATTTTAATTTAGGCAATTAAGTTTCTTAGTAAAAATGTTTGAACAGCAGATGCGAATCTCCTTTAAAAAAAGATGCTAAAAATACTACTAAATTCGAAAAGAGAAGTTTTACGGAATATTTGTCTCTCTCAAAAGCATCTAAAAAACCAAATCAATTTCAAAGTTGAAGGTTTTGTATGGATACTAATGACACTCATACAGTAATGAACAAAAGAAACCTGAAACTGTCGCGATGACTTAGACAAAAACTTGAAACTGCAATCAACTACAGTTGGGCAATTTCCCGCATGGCACTCGGTCATGCACTCATTTCTTGCGTGCCAAGTGGAACATTATTCGACTGTACTTGACTGCAGTTCAGATTTTTGAATACTCATACAGAAAGGAATAATGTAGCCATGTTAAAGTGGAGGGCAAAGTACATAAACCGATAACTTAGTAAATAAGGGAGTGGAGCAAGGGTGATCTCTCTCCTTTCTTGTGTTTGAGTTGCATACCACTCTAACATGGTTTAAGTGCACATCAAATATAGGTTGTTTAAAAATTAATACTTTTGATAACGCACGCACAGTTGCATACGTTATTGCTCTTCCATCAAACTCTAAGGTAAACTTGGAGCTTGGTTAAAGCAAAGCCATTGGTAGTTCTATGAATAATAATCATATCAAGAAATGGAACTGAATTATCCTTTTCAATTTCTAAAGTAAATTTAATAGAGAGAACTAAGCTGTTAATACTATTAAGGAATTCATGAACAGCTTAGTTCTTTCTGTTAAATTTACTCCAGAAATTGAAAAGGATAATTCCATTCTTTGATATGAAACTGCCAATGGCTTTAAATTTTAAATTTATCGGAAGCTTATCAATAATAATTCTTATGTGCATTTCTTTTTCAACCATCATAATTCCGTTAAACGATCTATATTCATTTCTATGTTCCTAAAATCCTCGAGAATAGTTAGCCCAGAAGTTTTAGATGGTGAATCTAACAACTTGTTTTATATCGAAAGCAGAAAGCAGATTATTTTATCAAACTATTTTTTCGAGAACTTTCTAAATAAAAAGCAATCTTTTTATAGCATTAACGAAGGGAAGAAAGAATTTAAAAACACACTGTGTTTGCTATATAAAAAATTCATTCTTCACTCACGTGCTTAAAGGCCTGGGAAGTAATGTCGTGTTTATTTACAATGATTCGGTCAAGGGTTTATTAATTCTTAATACCCTGTGAATGTCCGTGGATGTATCTATTCTATTATGATGATAATGATTATGAATTTATGAATTTTATTAAATTGTAATTTAATAATTTATTAAATTGTAATTTAGTATATATATCGGTCAAACAGGCAAAACTCTAGCCACTAGAATCAAACAGGGTAAATATTGTATTCGCACAGCGAATGAATCGAGCGCCACATGCGTGTATTAAAGCATATTAGTAATTTTAATGTTAGTTCCGGTACATATAAACTTGATTGTATTTCCAACCTTGTTTTTAGTCAGTATCCAAACAGTTTCCACCACTTTCATAATAATCAGAGGGATTAGATCCTCGGTGAGAGGTTCCTCATAAGGCATGATATACTATACATAAGCTGGGCAGACTCTTCTGTAAATTCAGTTGCCCTGAACAGAGGTTGAAATAAGCTCGAAAGTACTCGAAGTGGATGTTTCATATTATATACAGTATATATATATATATATATATATATATATATATATATATATATATATATATATATATATATATATATATATATATATATATATATAAGGGGTGGCAAACAATGATCCCCCACCCCCCTGCACAGATGAAACTAATAGATGTACAGAAAAACTGATTGTTTGATCTTTTAGACAATTTAATTCTACGTCTAAACAAAACCACTCAATAGTTGGTGTTGCCTCTTTGTGCTTGGCGGACGGCTTCAAGTCGGCAAGGGTAGGAGGTGAGGAGAGACTACAAAAGGTCAGTGTCGTATTCATGATTTCGGAGGATTGTTTCGATGTGCTGCTCCATGGTCCGGCCCCGGCGGTAGAATCTTTCAGGATCCATCCTGAAAGACCGAGTGGAATCCCTGATGCTTGCTGAACCACCACCCACCCGATTCTGCCGCCGGACCATGGAGCAGCACATCGAAACAATCCTCCGAAATCTTGAGTACGACACTGACCTTTCGAGTCTCTCCTCACTTCCTACCCTTGCCGACTTAAAGCCATCCGTCAAGCACAAGGAGGCAACACCAACTATTGAGTGGTTTTTTTAGACGTAGAATTAAATTGTCTAAAAGATGCAACAATAATTTTTTTGTACCTCTATTAGTTTCATCTGTGCAGGGGGCTGGGCAATCATTGTTTACCACGCTATCTATCTATCTATCTATCTATCTATCTATCTATCTATCTATCTATATATATATTATATATATATATATATTATATATATATATATATATATATATATAACAGGAGCACCATTACTTCATCAAGGTATAGGTTGAATAGAATGATGCTCTTGCTCCGTAAAGGTAAACACACATTTGACAATCGACCAAACTATCTTTGATAAGAACTGATGCATTGAGTTGTACAAAGGAAAACAGTCGCTATCACCAAAGTAATTAATTGTTATGCATCGAAAAACTGTACCGTTATATGAATGTAAATTACATAAGATTGGTCAAAAGAACTATATACAGTATAAAAAATCTCTTGATGTGTGGGAAATAATTTATAATTTTCAGTAATATATATATATATATATATATATATATATAATATATATATATATATATATATATATATATATATAAGCAAACAACCACAGGGAAAAGGAAACACAAAGTCCGAGCGCTTTCGTGATATATTCACATTATCAAGGAGGAACAGAATTTTTTTTTTTTTCTGTTCCTCCTTGATAATGTGAATATATCACGAAAGCGCTCGGACTTTGCGTTTCCTTTTCCCTGTGGTTGTTTGCTTATTAATAAGATCACGTGTTATTTTTGTGATTTTAGTGCATATATATATATATATATATATATATATATATATATATATATATATACATTTAACTGCAATGACCACGCAGTATATTAATGTATAGAAACGACGTAAGTATAGAGGAGTGTTCTGCACACGAGGAAGAGAAATAACGAACAAATGAAAAATGAGGTGACCGCCCGGGAATCGAACCCAGGACCTTCCGATTGCCGGTCAGACATGCTACCACTACACTACGGGCCTCGATCAGTCAGAAGTCGCAATTCTCCTACATAGGGCAGAAACCAATGCCTTGAGAGGGCACCCTCGCAAATCGTGAATATGTACATTTAACTGCAATGACCACGCAGTATATTAATGTATAGAAACGACGTAAGTATAGAGGAGTGTTCTGCACACGAGGAAGAGAAATAACGAACAAATGAAAAATGAGGTGACCGCCCGGGAATCGAACCCAGGACCTTCCGATTGCCGGTCAGACATTGGTTTCTGCCCTATGTAGGAGAATTGTGACTTCTGACTGATCGAGGCCCGTAGTGTAGTGGTAGCATGTCTGACCGGCAATCGGAAGGTCCTGGGTTCGATTCCCGGGCGGTCACCTCATTTTTCATTTGTTCGTTATTTCTCTTCCTCGTGTGCAGAACACTCCTCTATACTTACGTCGTTTCTATACATTAATATACTGCGTGGTCATTGCAGTTAAATGTACATATTCACGATTTGCGAGGGTGCCCTCTCAAGGCATTGGTTTCTGCCCTATGTAGGAGAATTGCGACTTCTGACTGATTGAGGCCCGTAGTGTAGTGGTAGCATGTCTGACCGGCAATCGGAAGGTCCTGGGTTCGATTCCCGGGCGGTCACCTCATTTTTCATTTGTTCGTTATTTCTCTTCCTCGTGTGCAGAACACTCCTCTATACTTACGTCGTTTCTATACATTAATATACTGCGTGGTCATTGCAGTTAAATGTACATATTCACGATTTGCGAGGGTGCCCTCTCAAGGCATTGGTTTCTGCCCTATGTAGGAGAATTGCGACTTCTGACTGATTGAGGCCCGTAGTGTAGTGGTAGCATGTCTGACCGGCAATCGGAAGGTCCTGGGTTCGATTCCCGGGTCGGTCACCTCATTTCATTTGTTCGTTATTTCTCTTCCTCGTGTGCAGAACACTCCTCTATACTTACGTCGTTTCTATACACATATATATATACATTAGGCCGGGTCGAAGATGGGAAATTTTTTTACTTCTTAAAAAGTACACTATGTGACAAGTTTCATTTTATCATTTTAACAAAATATTAAAATATTAAGCATGTGCTACCCCTGCTACCCCTAGCACATACCTCCCCCCCTTTTTTTACCTTCATATTTTGCATATATTTAAATGAAAAAAAAGGTTATTTCTTAAAAAGTACACTATGTAAGAAGGTTTTTTTATCACTTTAACAAAATATTAAAAAATCAAGCATGTGCTACCCTACTACCCCTATCACATGCCCCTCTTCCCTTTTTTACCTTCATATTTGCATATGTTTAATGTTGTTATATGTTACATGATAAGTTGTTTGTTTAATGCTTGATATTTTTATGTTTCAGATAAATAGAAATAATTTTTCAGATAAATAGAAATAATTTGGTGCTACTGTAGTATGCGGTCTACCTACGATTGGTTAGGTTTAATCATGATATTTTCGTTAAAACTAACGAAAATATCATGACTAAACCTAACCAATCGTCAAGGGCGATTGACAATGGGATGTAAACAAACAATTAGTAAACAAGATAAGAAGCTATAATTAAAAGGTAGACCGCCGAATCGTAGGTAGACCGCCTACTACAGTAGCACCAATAATTTGCTTTTGCTTTAATTATAATTTGAATTATCATAAATTATAAATTACATATAATTTGATGGATCAAATGTAGAATTCGGACCCCAGCCTTTTTTAGTTAGCTTTATAAGGCTAACTAACGAAAATATCACGACCTAACCTAACCAATCGTTAGGTTAACTGTACGCCCTTGACGATTGGTTAGGTTAGGTCATGATATTTTCGTTAGTTAGCCTTATAAAGCTAACTAAAAAAGGCTGGGGTCCGAATTCTACATTTGATCCAATTTGATTTTACTTTAAACTATGACTACTAGAAGCGAGTCCTCAAATGCAGCCTTTGGATATCCTACAACATTCCCAGCAGCCATGACTCCTTCAAAAGCAGATGTTGTGAGACACTACCTTTTTGTGCGCCGTCGTGAAGAAACTAAATCAAAAGGATCAGCAACTGCTAATGATTGTTACAGGGTTGTTGTAAAAGATATTGAAGACATTTGGATGAAATTTTCTTTTCCTACGATTAACACCAAAGGTATCTATCTTAAAATCAGTCGACTAATAGAAAAGCCTCAAAATTGAACAAGATGCGTTACATCGAAGAAATGAAAGTTTTTGCCTTAAAAGTAGCTCAGTATGATGAAATGTTTGATACATCTTCTTGTGAATGCTATGATAAGGGAATTGATAGGAAATCTTGCAGGTGTTAGGGTAAAATACCAATGGCAGAATGGGAGTCTTTTGCGGGTCAAAAACAAAGAAAAAATCAGTTAGGACCAATTGATCGCATAGCTAGTTCAACAAAGAAGAGATCTTCAGCAAGAGTCCAAGAAGCACAAAACCGTCAACTAAAAGCACAAGAAGAAATGACTGACACCACCAATGCTTTACTATCGGAATTTATAGAAAATACCGAAGAAGACATGGATGTAGATTCAGAGTGTCAGGATCTAGATTATGAGACCGATTTAGAATTGACTGAGAATATTCAGAACAGGCACTCCTATAAAAACCTAGCATTAACAGCAGATCGTTATCGTGTAAGTTGTAGAGCTGCAGCTGCAATAGTCAGTGCAGCTTTAAAAGATATGGGATCCTTAACCACATCAACATGCTTGACAGAAAGAAATTAGAAAGAGAAAGAAATCCATGGGTGAAGCAAATACTTTTAGGTCTAAATCCGAAAATCTGAAGATGGAGTGCTTTGGATTTGAGGAAGGAAAGATAACACATTAACTAAAAGTGGAAAGATAAAAGAAGAACACTATGTTATTGTGAAAGAACCTGGAAGCATCTATGTAGACCATGTCACACCAGATAATGGAACTGCTCGCTGCATAGCAGAAGAGTTGATAACTATTATTACAGACTCGAACAGCACAGATACTATCAAAGCTTTACTGAGTGATGGTACTCCTGTAAATACAGGAAAAATTGGTGGAGCCATAAAACTGGTTGAAATTCATCTTAACAGACCAGTGCAGTGGTTGGTGTGCCTCTTGCATTTGAATGAGCTGCCTTTTATGCACGTCTACAAAGCCAATGATGGAAAACAACAGGTCCACATACTTTTGTGGGTTCAATTGGGAATAAACTGAAAACAGATTTAACAAAATTGGAGGTAGTCAAATATTCTCGCGTAAAGGGAAACATTAAAGAAATTCCAGCAAATGTTGTGAAGGAGCTAAGCAGTGATCAAAGATATCTCAATGATATGTGTCTGGCAGTGCAAACTGGAGACACTTCTCAAGATCTGTCCACTCGATCCCCAGGTACCCTTCACCATGCTCGCTGGCTAACTCTAGCCAATAGGGTCCTTCGATTATATATCTCAACGCCAAATCCCGATAAAAACTTTCAAGATATAGTCAAGATTATTATGCAGTTCTATGCTCCAGGGTGGTTTTGGATAAAATCTCATCCTAATGCAACTGATGGTGCATATAACTTTTGACATTTAATGTACCTGCTTCGAAATTTAGATGAAAACATAGATCAATCATAGAACCAGTATTAAAGAATAACGCCTACTTTGCCCACCCAGAAAATATACTCATATGAATGGTAACTGACAAAAGACTAGAAATTAGGGAGCAAGCTATTCAGAAAATCATCCTTTCAAGAACAGGATTTTCAGGTACCAGAAACTTTGAGTTGCCTCGAACTCTCAAGACCTATATTATTATGCAGTTCTATGCTCCAGGGTGGTTTTGGATAAAATCTCATCCTAATGCAACTGATGGTGCATATAACTTTTGACATTTAATGTACCTACTTCGAAATTTAGATGAACAACATAGATCAATCATAGAACCAGTATTAAAGAATAACGCCTACTTTGCCCACCCAGAAAATATACTCATATGAATGGTAACTGACAAAAGACTAGAAATTAGGGAGCAAGCTATTCAGAAAATCATCCTTTCAAGAACAGGATTTTCAGGTACCAGAAACTTTGGGTTGCCTCGAACTCTCAATTTCTAATCTACTGACTACACCGATATGATCGATTGGCAAAAAGAGATCATTACTTCTCCACCGCTGCTAAACAATTTTAGCGACGATGAGCTACTACAGGCTCGATGTAAGCCACTGGAGCTAGCTTCTTTTCCATGCCACAGTCAAAGTGTGGAAAGGGTAGTGAACTACTGTAGTAACAAAGGCATGTCAGGAAGAATAGGATATGACAACCATCAAAAGTTTATCTTAAACTCATTAGAATCAAGGCGAAAACTGCTCAAGTTTGAATGGAAGGCCCAATGGAATGAGTAAGAAACATATGAAATAAAATTTCCTAATGATATTGAAAATTTCTTCCCTTTTGATGTGATAAGGAACGATGAAACAGTTAATTGAATTTTAGCACATTTATTATGCCTCTAATTTTTTTTTCTGAATATATTGTTGTACTTAATTAATTTTCCTAATACTGTACATTATTAAATAAAATATTATACGTTAATAAAGATTTATGTCATCAAAAACCTGAATGTAGGGTAAGTCTCGTGTAAATGGAATATTCTTCAATATAGGTCAAAAAATGAAAAATTGTGCCAGGGGTAGGAGACTTTAAACAGCGAAAATAATTTATGAGGGGGGGGTTCTGTGTTCAATTCAAACCCCTCACAATATGTACATTTTCAATATAAAATTTCGACCCGGCCTAATATATATACGGTATATATATATATATATATATATATATATATAAAATCAAACTTAGTAAAATAATGAATTAAATTCAATTCAATTCCCTTTATGTATTCTACGAAAAACATTTTGACCAACGGACCAAATTCTCGAGACGTCGAGACATTTTCCCCGAACGCAAAAATTTTCGATGAAAAATGCATGAACCTCCACACACACAAGGACGACCGTTCAAAGAAACTATCTAACCTAAACAAACACATTCTCTTTAACCTTGAGTAACTTAACCAACAATAACCTAACCTAATTTAAGGTAACATAATCCGTACTCAACTTTAATTTACAAAGATAGTTACAAAGTTTCGTAGACAACAAAAATAGAAACCTTTATCGACACCATTTCGAGAATTCTTTTCTATTTAACTGGATTGTCGTCTACAGCGTAATGTTCCGGGACGTTTGATTATTATGAGATATGCATTAAAGGTTTTTATATTCAACACTATATTCTAAATAATACGTTTCAATCTAACTACGCCCTTAACCACTTTTGGACCACTGGATCGAATATGTACCGTTTCCCATACATGCACTCAAACTTAACCCCACAAAACCTTCAGTCGTTAAGAGGTTAATAGCGTTCTCCTGAAGAGAACGTAGATGGTTACGGTCATTACTTAAAATTTTTCTTGTCACTTGCAGAAAGCATATGGGTAACTCAGAATTTATATACCAAATAAAATGTTCTTCCAGAGTGGAAAGAGGGACCAAATACACGTGGTAGCCTCTCAGAATGTACGTATGTCACTCAGCCCCCATGAAAACCATCAGAGAAAGGACACTTGGGTCTTTATTGCGTGATGATAAAAAACATAATTTAAATTGCTTATCTACTTAAATTATAGTAATGTTAGTTGAATGGAGAAGATTTAGTCAGTGTATCTAGTCTACACGTGCAGTGTAAGGAGGAGGTTACTTTGAAGTCAGGCAATTTTTAAATACGCCTTCATTATTCTTTTCAGTACACTATGACACCGTTATTGCTTTGTTTGGAATGAGATCCTTTTTAAGTCAGTTGGAATATTTTAGTTTACAGGGAGTGAAGTGCAAATAGTGGTTCCTCAGAAATGAATTCAAAACAAGTTTATTACGGCGTATATATAAATTTATTCTCATTACTACGGAGTCTTTTAAATTTCACACAAAAAGTCTCCATTTAATATGCTTTTACTTGTTTTAACCAATCGCTTGACATTTTTTTGGCATTCTTTGCACGACCGTGGCATCTCCTTTCATCACTGCCAGACTGCATTCCCAGACTCTTCTCTTTTACTGCATTCTTCACCTCATCGTTCCATCAAGAAATCGCCTTTCGCTTTCCTCCATGATATACATTCACATACATCAGATTCTCCCTTTACGCATTAAGCATTGCTTATAACACTCTATATATTCTGTCCATTTATTCTTTCACCATATCTTTCCCAAGAACTCGTTCACTCTTCTTTCGTACTCTGTTGCCACCTCATTCGAATTCAGCCTCTCAACTTTTATTTTTGTCTGCTGCTCAGTGTTCCCGTCCTCTTATAACAAATAGCATCTAACTTAACACATCTCCACTCAAAACCCGAATAACTTTTTCATCACATATATCCCTCAGCATATTTTTACCTACAACACGGTCTATGTTAAGCTTATCCACTCTCATTTCTTCCTATATACTCTACACATCTGTATGTATATACCATGTATACCTAAAAGATGTCCTTTCGTTGGATGTATGTATACATAATAAGAGAAGGGAATTATGTAAAAAGTACTCGTGCAAGTTATATTAAAATAAATTATGATTGATGAAGCACTGGGATAAGACATTACCATAAGAATAAGTCAAAAGCAACAAAAGAATAGAAATCAATAAGAAGATCAATAATATTAACAATAAAAGCCCCTCAAAAAGCTCTGTTGTGCGCATTATGGAAATGTTCGAGAGATTATAATAACCATAAAATA
>JAJOZX010000881.1:1040000-1106903 GCA_023014485.1 Bathynomus jamesi | reverse complement strand
TATTATAGAAGAAAATCCACTTTGTCTTTTATTCGTTCATGTGAGAATGTGAGAGTGAAGGGAGATGTAAGGGAGGAAGGGAGAGGAAGGAAGATGGGAAAGGAAGATGGGAAAGGAAGATAGGAAGACAGCATTTTATTACTTCAATTGGAGCTTTTCAGACCCTGTCATTATTTTTTCTCATCCCGTCTCATGACTGAACATCCTACATGACAGTTCAAATACGTGTTTTCTCCTTACCCAACTTATATATATATATATATATATATATATATTCTATATATATATATATATATGCGCCTCGGTGGTGTAGTGGTTAGCGTCGCTAACTACGAATCCATCGGCTCCGGGTTCGAGACCCGACGGCAGCCGGCGCGCAGCAAAACCCAGCTGTTCATCCTTCCACACAATAAAGAAAGTGGTTGGTAGATAAATGGGTACCCTAGTGGCCTAGGCTGCTGATGGGGCGTGGTTCGGATTCCACGTTAAACTGTAGGTCTAAGGTGGAGTGAAAAGCTTGACCTTCGTCAGAATGAACACTTCGGGCGGAAGCTAACCAAAGGTTAACCAAAGGTTAGTGGTGTAGTGGTTAGCGTCGCTGATTACGAATCCATCGGCCCCAGATCGAGACCCGATGACAGCAGGCGACGCCCAGCAAAACTCAGCTGTTCATCCTTTCACACAATAAAGAAAAGTGGTTGGTAGTTAAATGGGTACCATGGATAGCCTAGTACTAGGCTAAGACGCTGGGCTGCTGGTGGGGCGTGGTTCGGATTCCACGTCAACCGTAGGTCTAAGGTGGAGTGAAAAGCTTGACCTTCATCAGAATGAACAATTCGGGCAGAAGAAACCAAGGTTACCAAAGGTGTGGTGTTCTATTATAGTTCAAGCTAAGAAACTAATTTTAACTAATTTTAACTAATTTTAAAATTTTAAATAACGTAAAAATTTTAATTCAGATAATAAGAAATTCAGGACTATAATTTTTATTCTTTTTACAAGAAAATAGAATAAACTTTACCATGGGTTATGCCATCGCTTGCAATACACATGCAATCACAAACGTTGCGCGTAAATGCAAGGAAACTATTAAGGTACATTTTCATACACTCAAAATAAACCTTCTAAATTTAGAAGTTTTAACTTCTTTTGGAAGTTATAAATTCTAAATTTCTTTTTTGTTCATTCTATTCGGGAAGTTTTTCCTTCTTTTGGGTGTCGAAGCTTCTTCTCAGATGATATATAACGTCTTTTAATGATACGTAACTTCTTTAGATAGAAGAAGTGATCTTCGAGACTTCTTTTTGAGTAACTTCTTTGTATAGAAGGTTGCGGGAAGTCTTTGTTTTCTATGTACACCTCTCTCTCTCTCTCTCTCTCTCTCTCTCTCTCTCCCTATATATAATATATATATATATATATATATATATATATATATATGACATGATAATCATGTTATGCGTATTAATTCTATTCCCAGTTAATATTTTATAATTACAGTATCTATCTCTAATAAATACAATAGATAAAACTAATATTAATTAATATTCATTAGTAGAAAATACCAATTATATTACAGAGTAACATAATTTTTCTTCTTTTAATTAATAATTAATATTCCTATGGGTTACGTAGCATAAATTAAATTAATTACTATGACATTTCGTATTTGTATATATATATATATATATGGAAGAGCTTTATGAATGTTTGACAGGAAATTCAATATACATCTATAATGCGAAATAAAATATGTAATTTCTTTATAAAATAACAGAGAGTAAGTCCTTGGTATTATGCCAACCATTGTTGAAACTTTACGCGATCCATCTTTGTCCAAAATGACTATGAATCGTACTTAAAAACTTATTGTATCAACTTACATGCGTCATGTAAAATAAAGCTTTTTCCCGTTCCGCTGTATCACATATTTTTACATGATATTATATATTATATATATATATGGGAATGAACTCATATATATGTGTGTGTGTGTGTGTGTGTGTGTAGCTGAAAAATTATTGCATATAATCTTTTGACAAGCCGATACATTTTTTAATTTCTGAATATGACGTTTTTTCCTATAAAGAAATCCCATAGAAAATATGACTTCCGGTAAATCATATGAGAGCCAAAATACGGAAGTAAAATTGGGAAAAGTAGTTTAAAACAAAAACCGGAAGTTATAAATCTAAAAGAAAAATAACATTAAATTTGAGCTGTAAATTAATATTAATCCTTTACCGCCGAATGGATCGAATATGTATCGTTTCAATACCGCATTTAGATCCAACTCTTTTGAAACGTTCGGCGTCGAAGGGTTAAAATGAGTCCACTGAATTTTGAATATGGTTATAAATAATATATAAACTCCAATTTAAGTTTATACTCAATCAAAATTTAGTATTATTTCTCATTTTAGGCTTACTAGGCTCGTCTGCATCAAATTATTTCATATATAAAACTATAGAACGCTGTCATAGATAACTACAGGGTGGTCACAAAGTCCCTTTGCATGAAAAAACAAGGGTAATATACAGATATACTGTAATTTCGCTGCAAAGGGACTTTGTGGCTACTCTGTAATTGTAATGTAGGCCATAATCATCCTACTTTAAATTAATTCCTAATGAGTAGCTATTCTGCGGACCTTTCTTTGTAGACTAAACGTGGAATAAATATTCAGAAATAATCTTCATACATTCTCTTCACCCCTTCATTATTTTGTCTTACGCCTGGCAGTTCAAACTGTCATCATTAGAAATCACAGACAACAAGAAAGTAGCATATGCTTATAATTACTGTACTTCTAGTAGCAAACATATTTACAGTTACTTTATTTTAATTAGGCTCTCACTTTTATAATAGTCTATACTATGCGTATTAAGCATTTTGCAAAGTATGGGATTCTATGGGTTATATTTATAGGGGAGAACCTCCCAACCTTGATAGTCTTTAAAACGTTACGCCTTAGTAAGATACGCATTTAAAAGGAATAAAAAACCAAACAACAAAAGTTACGGAACAAAATACTGCATCGGATAAAGATCATACTTTAATTCGTTAAAGCTGCAAAGTTACGCGAATGTTACACATTAATTTCAGTGTTACTAAAAATTGCGTTAAAATGTGTAACTGATGCGCAACTAATGTCAATTTTTTTTGTGTGTTGGGACTCGAACCCACATCGCTAACCTAAAGCCAACATTTACGCTGTTCGCTGACGACGCGAATTCTAATCCAACGAAATCTTAGTTTTCACATTATTACCTTTTACATTTTCATCTTATTTGAGTGCGGTTTATTGCGCTTAACACGCGTTCATAAACCAAAAAGTTGGTGTATGAATTTCATTACCAAACATACAATGATATTTTTCAATACAAATAATTAATTAATATTCAGTCAGCCATTTCATTAATTACAAATGCTTATTTAGTCAAAATACATTTTTATTTTGAAACGCGTTCTCAAACATGTATTTGACATTCGCTCTTATACAAACCAATCAAGAATGCTCTAGTTTGTGCAGGTGCAACCTCATTAATAATAATAATAATAATTGTTTTAACATTTATTAATATTTTACTACATTTTCTTTGTCCCACATTCACTGATGACATTTTTTAATTGTTTAAAGAAAATGCAATGATATGTTGATATTTAAAATATACAAAGATCATTAAATCAGTTCTGCTTCTCTTTATTCATATTAGGCTTGCTTTGATATATATATATATATACACGCTAAATTTTCTGGTAATCACTCATTTGCACGGTTGGATTAAGCATTGGAATTGGTTGTCAAAATAGTCAACCACGTTATTGGTTGTTTCAATCAGTATTTCCTAAAACTGTGTAAGTGATATATTATTAGAATTATGAGAGAGAGAGAGAGAGAGAGAGTAGAGAGAGAGAGAGAGAGAGAGAGAGAGAGAGAGTTACCTATGCCTATTATTGGTTTTAAATTTTAAATTTGGTTTTAAATCTGGTATTAAATTTAATCTAAAATTGGTTTTAAATTTTAAATTTGAATTCGTTAGGATAGGAAATTTAAATCGTTAATTTACCCGTCATAAATTTAAATTTACCCCTCATAGACTTAAATCATTACTAACGTATGTCATAGATTTAATTAGTCATTGATATTATATTCAAAGAGAAAGATATAATTCTGTCAGTGCCTCGTGGTACACCAATCTTAACCACGAGTTAAGGTCGACAATTGATCGAATCTGTTCTGTGGCTATTGACGTCTGTTTAATAAATGCAAGACTATTAAATTAATGCCCATCAGTAACGCAATCTTCCTCCGATTTATTATTAAGGAATATATCTCAAACTGAGCTGCGAGAGAAGCTTGCTCAAATCATATGACGCAAAAGCTCAAAATTATAAGTACCTTTGACGACACTGTGGTTTAAAATTGTATAAACTATAGATAATGAAATAAGGTGGTGACGTGGGAGGGGGGAGGGGAACTTATTAGGGTCTAATAATAATAGTGATAATAATGATTGGGGGGGGGGGGCTGTTTGACCTCCTTCGTAATCCAAAGGTTGCGTAACGGAGGAGACCTACAACTTTACTTGGGATCCCAATCATTTATATACGGTGGCTACATATCTAAACGCAGATGACACCCATCCATTTATTAAACAGATTCAACGTCGCTTAACCTCGCTAGTCTAATGGAGAGCAGTGTTGCGATCTGGTCAGCCACGAAGTAACCATAAATAAAATAATGAAAACATGATAATTAAGATATGATAGAATAAGATATGACGGAATAAGATATGATAGAATAAGATATGACGGAATAAGATATGATAGAATAAGATATGACAGAATAAGATATGATAGATAAGATATGACGGAATAAGATATGAGAGAATAAATAAAATAAACTACGTTAACATTTACATTTTTTTATAATGAAAAACAGGTTAAAAAAAAATCAGCCCCCTAACCATACTCCCCCCCCCCTAATAATTTTTTTTAAAAATTAAGTAAGTCGATACATAACAGTATTTTTAATTATTTGTAAGATTTTATTTCCCAAGATTTTGTTTCAGAACCAGCGTCATATTACAGAAAAAAAAATGAATATGATATGACGTTGTTCAAGGGAAAAAATAAAACATATTCGACAGAAAAAGGGGATCCAATATATTTGTTTTTAAATAAAAACTACAGATTTTTCCCCTCGAAAGGATGGTAATTAATCTCAAAAGATAATGTAAGGTGTATAAAGAACGTATAACTTTAAAGTTGTCGCGGAAATACACCTTTATTCGCCGTCAGACACGAATGGGAAGGCAATGTTACGAACAGAGCTGGGCACTTGCGGCATATTTTGCGGTACTGCGGTACTGCGGTACCACCAAACTACCAAACCGGTACCGATAACGCAGTACCGCAAAGGATCGCTGAAAGTACCGCAGTACCGCTACCGCATTCAAATTTCCGCGTACCGGTTTGGTGCCGGGTTTTGGTAGTACCGCAGTACCGCAGTACCGCAAAATATGCCGCAAGTGCCCAGCTCTGGACTTACGAACTCGTATTTAAATACAGGGTGTACATAAAGTCAGGATCTATTTTTGTGAAGCACTTGGAAATTATATGGAATTCAATCATAAATGATAAAGTGGTAACATTTATTAAATAATTAAAAGTAGGATTCGACGTGACGCCCATCAGTATCCCTGCACAGCTCAAATCGTTCCGCAGCATTTCTAAACACATTCTGGAGCATTTGCGGTTATGTTATCTGCAGCAGTTCGTATACGTGTACGTAAGTTTTCAAGACTCGTAATCTTCGCCTGATAGACGTGCGATTTGATAAAGCCCCATGCAAAGAAATCTAAAGGGGTTAAATCTGGTGATCTCGCTGGCCAAGGTCTTTTGTTGCTTCCGCGTCCGATCCAGCGATTTGGAAAACGTCCATTTAGATAATCCTGAACAATTTTGGCATAGTGACAAGGAGCACCATCATGTTGATAGACGACGGGATAGGATTGTTAGTACCGTCGTCTATCAGCATGATGGTGCTCCTTGTCACTATGCCAAAATTGTTCAGGATTATCTAAATGGACGTTTTCCAAATCGCTGGATCGGACGCGGAAGCAACAAAAGACCTTGGCCAGCGAGATCACCAGCTTTAACCCCTTTAGATTTCTTTGCATGGGGCTTTATCAAATCGCACGTCTATCAGACGAGATTACGAGTCTTGAAAACTTACGTACACGTATACGAACTGCTGCAGATAACATAACCCCGCAAATGCTCCAGAATGTGTTTAGAAATGCTGCGGAACGATTTGAGCTGTGCAGGAATACTGATGGGCGTCACGTCGAATCCTACTCTTAATTATTTAATTATGATCTAACTTGTAACTTAATACTGTTTCGCCGGCATTTTCTCTAACTCTGCGAGGCTATCAGTGGCTACATGGTCTAAATTAGTGGCTAAATGGTCCGAACCCTCTTTGTCTAGGCTTTAAGTTTAAAACGCGTGGGTATGCCTGAGTCATCCACACATTATGACGTCATGCTTTATGCGATGTAATCTGACCGTTGCACACAGCACACTGTGCATGTAATACTAGCCTGCACAGTGTGTAACGATATGGGTATAAATAGATTATGACTCATACAAAGCTTTATTGTTTAATACCAAATAATTTTACATAAAATACAATTCTATTAACATAATTAAATGCATATTCATTTTTTTTGAGATCCTTCAGGTGTATATTTACCAACATAAATACGACATAATGGTTTAGATAAATCATTCGTAGATATCTTAATCAAACTATGAGGGAATTGAGCAGTGACTTGTTCACCTAATTGACACACCTGCTTAGTCTACGATACATTCTAAACTCTTTAAAAGGGAGAACCATTTAGTTCTTGGATGATTCATTACTTGCTCAGCGCTATGTGTAGTGTCAAGATTAGGTTCAAACAAAACAGCATGTGGAACAATTAAATAAGGTGCTGGTGATGTCCCAACATTAGGATCCCTTTCTACTCTTTCCCTAACCATCTTTCTTTACGACCTAATGTATCTTCAAAATTAATAACATATCCAGACATATTCATTTGTGGTATACTTTCAAATGATACACCAGTAACCTGATAATAATTAAATTTTAAAATAGTAGATTTAGATTCATTATTTAAAAGATCCAAAGACAAAGTATAATATGCATCGGCATTAACACCAAAAGTATTTTTAGACAAATAAACAAATTTCATTGAAGCTTTAAATATCTTCTCCTTAGTACGCCTTCTGATATTCCTTCGATGAGAATGACAAACAACTTTCCTTCTTCGTAAATAATGACGCAAACGACGTTGACGATACATCTTGAGCAGTAGATAATACACGTCTA
This sequence comes from Bathynomus jamesi, assembly GCA_023014485.1. Lineage (NCBI taxonomy): Eukaryota > Metazoa > Arthropoda > Malacostraca > Isopoda > Cirolanidae > Bathynomus > Bathynomus jamesi. The sequence goes on along the minus strand of JAJOZX010000881.1, from coordinate 1,099,504 downwards.
TCCAAAGCAAAGTTAAAGAAAAGAATGACATATACGAAAATTGAAGGTCTATTTATAGATTCTGATTAAGACGGTACTAACAATCCTATCCCCGTCGTCTATCAACATGATGGTGCTCCTTGTCACTATGCCAAAATTGTTCAGGATTATCTAAATGGACGTTTTCCAAATCGCTGGATCGGACGCGGAAGCAACAAAAGACCTTGGCCAGCGAGATCACCAGATTTAACCCCTTTAGATTTCTTTGCATGGGGCTTTATCAAATCGCACGTCTATCAGACGAAAATTACGAGTCTTGAAAACTTACGTACACGTATACGAACTGCTGCAGATAACATAACCCCGCAAATGCTCCAGAATGTGTTTAAAAATGCTGCGGAACGATTTGAGCTGTGCAGGGATACTGATGGGCGTCACGTCGAATCCTACTCTTAATTATTTAATAAATGTTACCACTTTATCATTTTATGATTGAATTCCATATAATTTCCAAGTGCTTCACAAAAATCAATCCTGACTTTATGTACACCCTGTACTTTGAACAATTTGGTTACTATAATATAATTATCTATTTGTAGTAATATATATATATATATATATATATATATGTTGTGTCCAACTACTATTTTTCATAAAAGTTACATAAATGAAGCTGGCAAGCATTTGAAACGCTGAACAACTACACTCAAGCTAAAAACTTCTAAACTTAGAAGTTATAACTTCTAAACTTAGAAGTTATAACTTCTTTTTGAGGCGCATTCTATAGGAGAAGTTCTTCCTTCTTTTGGGTGTCAAAACTTCTTGTCAGATGATACAATAACTTCTTTTAATGATACATAATTGCTTTAGAAAGAAGAAATGGCCTTTAAAAACTTCTTTTTTGATTTGAGACAAAAGAAGATAACATTTCTTTGTATAGAAGGTCGTGGGAAGTCTTTGTTTTCTGTGTACCTGTTTTATAAACTGTCTTGTGAACCATTCTGTAAAGTGACCTGTTCTCTATACAGAAAAAGTCTTGCATTACATCATTCAATTTTGTATATATATATATTTATATATATATATATATATATATATATATATATATATATATATATATATATATATATATAACCTTGTATAACCTTGATTTTCCTTTCGCCCGAATTGTTCATTCTGACGAAGGTCAAGCTTGTCATTCCACCTTAGACCTACAGTTTAACGTAGAATCGAAGCCACGCCCCATCAGCAGTCCAGCGTCTTAACCACTAGGTTACCCAGGTTACCCATTTATCTACCAACCAATTTCTTTATTGTGTGGAAGGATGAACAGCTGGGTGTATATATAAATAAATATATATATTTTTTTTCAACGTATGACTTACGACCGAGTAAATAATATAGTTGTAAAAATATTGTGCTCGTTAACTTTATTCGTGTTTGTTTTTACAAAACCTGCTTTGAATTTATATATGACATACTCGTGTGTGTATATATATATATATATATTTTTTTTTTCTTGTAAAAATATTACATGTATTTTCCACCGTGAAAATCATTACGAATTGCAAAGGAACACAGTTGCAAAACAGAATGAATTACAGTTTCACCATATATATATCAATGGGGACGGAGGGGGTCAGGCAGGTCAGGTTGACCTGTTATTTCTCCTGCTAGAGACTTAAAAAACTAACATAAAAAAGCTAACAATACACAATCCCATCTCTTGTCAAGTTGTCAGGCTAAAAATTTCCATCCATCCATCTATCATCTGAACCCCATTTCCCCAGTGAGGGTGAGGAGAGAGACGTGGGAAGAGAGGGAAGATATGTGGCTAAAATTTTGAGTCAGATACCTTTACTTTATAAAACATGTTATAATGACCATGTAAGGATTTATAAATAAGGTTATATAGCTATTTGCATATACACTGTGACTGTACATAAAGTTCATTATTACTGTATTATTATGCATCTTCTCAAATAACAAAGCCTTACAACTCGCATAAAAATGCACAATTCCATGTCTTGTCAGGCAAACAATGGAGCTATTGAAGAACAGGGACCTCAGCCTTCTTTAGTTAGCTTTATAAGCTAACTAACGAAAATATCATGACCTAACCTAACCAATCGTCAAGGGCGTACAGTTAACCTAACGATTGGTTAGGTTAGGTCGTGATATTTTCGTTAGTTAGCCTTATAAAGCTAACTAAAGAAGGCTGGGGTCCCTGTTCTTCAATAGCTCCCAAACAATTTTAAGCCTGACGTCTCTCTTTGAAACATGTTATATTGTAAATCTTATGATTTATTTATAATGTTATAAAGTAATTTGAATATTCACTATACGTAAATGCTGCGCTGAGTTGCCAAATCTCTCTTTTTTTTTAAACTTAATCTTGTTTCCAATAATATGCATATTATATACTTTATAAGGTGGGTTGGGTGGAAAATAATTGTCCAAGTTACTTAACATTTAAAAATTAACTTACTTCAAGGAAAAATTTGGAGAAAGAACTAATTAATAGCCTAATTAATAGATTGGAGTTCATATATAAATAAATAAGGTAAGGCGATGTTTTATTTCCTAAATTTATGCCAGTTCAATCAAAATATTCACATATCACATAGCACAGTGAAACAAGTATAAAATTATACAGTGTGTATTTGGTGGGGTAGGGCGATTAATGACGAAGATAGAGGTAAAATCTAGGAAGATCTGAATAAAATCGTAAGTTGGTCACTCACATGGCAAATGAGATTTAACGTCGATAAGTGCAAAATTTTGCATATAGGTTCGCGTAACGGTAATTTTGCGTATAGTATGTCAGGGAAAGATTTAACAAGCGTAGAGCAGGAAAAAGATTTAGGAGTAGTGATTTAAAAGTGGCGAAACAAAGTACAGCAGCGGTCAATAAAGCGGACAAAGTGCTAGGTTTTATAGCTAGGAATTTTGAGTACAAGTCGCGCGACATTATTGTTCCTCTTTATAAATCATTAGTTAGACCCCATTTGCAGTACGCGATCCAATTTTTGAATCGGCATATGCGCAAAGATATAGACAAAATCGAAAGAGTTCAAAGACGAACAACTAAGATGATTCCGTTGCTTAGGTCAAAATCGTACGAGGATAAGCTAAAGGAGTTAAAATTGACTACACTCGAGACTAGGAGACTAAGGGATGATCTAATCCAGGTTTTTAAAATTATGAATGGGTTCGATAACGTAGATAGAGATAGCTTTTTCGAAATATCACAGTATAATAGGACTAGAAATAACGTGTGTAAGTTGACAAGTCCAAGGTTCGAGACAGCAGTTGCCAAAAACTTTTTTACGCGTAGAATAGTAAATAGGTGGAATAGTTTGCCGGTAGAAGTAATTAGTAGCACGTCTATAAACATGTTTAAAAATCGATTAGACGCATATGTTGATAGACTGGGTATAGTTTAAGGTAGCAAAATTAAGGCTTTTGTGGTTCGGAACCCACGTAAAATTGTAGGTCCCCTCTGCAACACGGAGGACACGCGCAATACACAATTACAAACACAGTTAGGAAGACCATCCATGAGTGGATTCTAAGGTCTTTGTTGGTTTGAAACAGTATAACATTATATATGCTTGAAAGGTTTGAGCCTGAGTATCCACAAAATCCTGGCGTCGCCCCTGATATGTATATATATATATATATATATACACACACACACAGGGTGTTTTACAACCACTAATAGACACCGAGGCGCATATATATATATATATATATATATATGAAAATTATTTCACGAAAGTAACACGTGAAAAATATTTATGATGAATAAAACCACGAAGGAAAGGAAACACAGATGGTGCTCAAGCGCTTTCGTCTAATGACATCCTCAGGAACACTGTCATTAGACGAAAGCGCTTGAACACCATCTGTGTTTCCTTTCCTTCGTGGTTTTATTCATCATATATATATATATATATATATATATATATATATATATATATATATATATATATATATCACCAAATTCTACAAGTGAAGCTGGATGCTGCAGAAGGATCGACTACATCGGTCTGCCATATTTTGGGGGGTAATTTTGGGGGTGATATCGAGCAAGAAAGTTAATACAACATCGGTGCTATTTCCAACCGTTGCGGAGCTACGGACGTTTTAAGGTATACAGAAAAAAATAAACGAGAGTATTAATCTGATGTATTTACTGCTACATTTTGAGGTACACCTTATAAATGTTCAAAATGTGTCCGCCTCGGTTTTCAATACACAGCCTTGCTCGTTCCAAACAAGAGTCCACTGCCCATTGAATCATTTCGGGGTGTTCTCGTATGTAAGCAGCAGCATTTATAATCCGACGCAAGAGTTTCTCTCTCCTTTGTATTTTGGTCTTGTAGACCATCTCTTTCATAAGGCCCCATAAAAAGAAATCTAACGGGGTTAGGTCCGGAGATCTCGGGGGCCACGATATTGGACCAGCACGACCAATCCACCGATTCCCGTATCGCTGATTCAAGTAGTCCGTAACATGACCAAAATGTAGTGGCGCCCCATCGTGCTGAAAGAACATCCTTCACCTTGTCTCCGAGGGCACGTCCTCCATCAAAGGCAGCAATTTGTTCGTCAGGAAGTTCAGATAAATATCAGCAGTTAATCGTTGCTCCAAACTGAATGGTCCAATCAGCTGATCTCCATTTAACCGCACCAAACATTCACCGAGAATCGATGTTGAAAGTTTCCTCAAACGATACCGTGGGGATTATCGGCGGACCACAAGTGGAATTTCGTCTATTGTTAATTCCATCCCGAATGAATTGTGCTTCATCACTAAACAGTATGCGATTAAGAATTTGGCGATGCATAACCATCCACTGGCAAAGTTGAACACGTTTATCGTTATGATCCGGTTGAGGAGCTCGCACACGTTGCAAATGATAGGGATACAAACCTTCATCATGTATGGTTCGCCATACACGCGATGCGGAGTCACCAATTCGTCTAGAAATCTTTCGAACACTGGTAGTTGGGCTACGTTGTACTAGGTCCAGTATGCGCTCCTCCACGCCAACGGGCCGTCATGCTACATGTTCTTGGTTACGTGGAACAGTTGTCCCTGTTTCCCTTAATCTCTGGTGTGTGTCACTAAACACTTGTCTGTTCGGTATTCGGCGGTTCGGAAAACGCCTTCGATATTCCTCAACTGCCGCTCTGCTGTTACCATCACAGAATCCATAAATGAAATGGATATCAGCGTATTCAGCGGGTGTGACTGTTGATTCATTTTGATTGTTCACTTAGCACAACACAGTGTCTCGTACCACAGATCAGATAGGGTGGCCAGACGTCCGGCTTTAGGCAGACAGTCCGCCTTTTGAGCACTCTGTCCTTAGGGTGGTCATTTCCAAATTTCCTAAAAGGAGGACACTGCGTATGTGGCCGTACGTTAACATATATATATATATATATATGTTAACGTACGGCCACATACTCAGTGTCCTCCTTTTTAAATGGCCACCCTAGATCAGAACCAACTGAAAGAAAAAACTGAGGATTAATAGTGGTAACTTCGTTAACCGAAACTACCACCAGTGCTGCCATCTATCGAGTTACACACCAGTAAGGATTTGTTGCTTGCACATCTTAAAACGTCCGTAGCTCCGCAACGGTTGGAAATAGCACCTATGTTGTACTAACTTTTTTTACTCGATATCACCCTCCAAATCACACCCCGAAAGTATGGCAGACCGGTTGTGAAACACCCAGTATATATATATATATATATATATACACACACACCCTTGGTAACCTTTGGTTAGCTTCCGCCTGAATTGTTCATTCTGACGAAGGTCAAGCTTTTCACTCCACCTTAGACCTACAGTTTAACGTGGAATCCGAACCACGCCCCACCACCAGCCCAGCGTCTTAACCACTAGGCTACCCAAGGTACCCATTTATCTACCAACCACTTTCTTTATTGTGTAGAAGGATGAACAGCTGGGTTTTGCTGCGTGCAGGCTGCCGTCACCGGGTCTCGAACCCGGGGCCGATGGACTCCTAGTCAGCGACGTTAACCACTACACCACCGAGGCGCATTAAAACAAATATAAAACAAATATATATATATATATATATATATATATATATAGTATATATATATATATATATATATATATATATATATAGAGAGAGAGAGAGAGAGGAGAGAGAGAGAGAGAGGTATTTTGTTAAAACATCTGAAATGTGTGGTTGATTGTGGTTACCAACACAAATGGTAATTTCAACCATGCAATGGCTGCGCTACACTATGAATGCTTATTTGCCTGATGACAACCAACTCATTCAGTGGTTGATTGAATCAAATATATGAATTGGTTGTGAGATAATATGGTTGCTTCAACCAAGTATTTATTTCTCTGTATGTACTATGTAGGTATGTGTTATGTATTCTTTTCAAATCAATATTTGTTAGATATTTCTCAATACACAGGGTGTACATAAATTATCTTTACAAATTCAAACTGGCTTGAATTGAATGTGTAAAGATAATTTATGGACACCTTATTTAATAAGTATAAAACGTAATGGCTCTTGTATTTGAGATACACAGTCCCTAAATACTCCCTATACATTCATACATACATACATAATACATACACACACACATACATACATTCATACATACATGTATTAATAAACATACTGTATACATACTGTATATATCCCTTAAAATATAATAGAGCGTAAGAAATGAAACCCGTTTATTCAAAAAGATAACAAAGATATATAATATATACATTTATACACAGGGTGTTCAAAAACAAACGCAACCCACTGAAGAAAAAAATATACGGAAAAAAATAAACACGCATTCTCCAATGGGTTGTTTGTCTTTTTGAATACCCTGTATATATATATATATATAGTAACAAAGGTACTTTTAAAGTGGTCCAAATAGACCATAAGGTGAGCAAATTTAAAAAATAAAAATTATCTTTTCGTGTCGCCAGATAATACCAGAAAGGTCTCTATTAAGGAGATAAGTAACATTCTTTAAGAGTTCTTGACTTAATTAGAAAATTATATTTTTAATTACAAAGCAATTTTCTCAATAATTATAAAGCAATAGCTATTATAAAGTAATTATAATTTATAAAGGTTGAGGGTTATTTAATGCAAAATTGTAATTATGTATAGTGGAAATAGAAAATAATGTTTTGGGGGCGAGGGGGACATAATTTGTTTTTTGGTGAAGAAGTATATAGTTAAAATAGAGTATTTGTTTTTAGGTTGAAATACTATTTAAAAAAAAAATTATATAATTTAAAAAAAAATTATATAATTTAATTATATAATTTAAGGTCAAATTTGGAATTACATATTTATAAGGTCATTAGTTTCTTTGAAGGATAAAAATAAAAAGGACATCCAAGTATACTGATTACCTGGTTAATTACGCATGCAAGTAATTAAGAATTATATAATGACCTTTTAAGACACCTTTAGAGTGGGGGTGAGGGGTGAGCGATGGGGGATTTGTTATTTCAACTGAATATTAATTTCTTATCTATCTATTCTATCTAATTTTTCGCGATAACAAAATAGAATATAGTTGGAATTGACGAAAGTGGTTTCCCCGACTTTAACAATTCTGGAAAAAACTGATTGGTCAATGAACGTCATATTTATTAACGTAGCGGCTTCCCTCGAATACACCTCAATCGACCATCTCCGAAGATCATATACGAGTGACAAGCTTTTAAATCGATCCGTTCAATGATTAGAAAGATCTTTAATAATAATAATAATAATAATAATAATAATAATAATAATAATAAGTAAAGAATCCGAAATGTTTTTTCGGATCATGAGAAAACAGTTTAAAATATATATATATATATATATATATATATATATATATATATTATTATATATATATATACACACACAGTATATATATAAGTCAAAATTAATTCTAGCAAACAAAGAGAAACTAGTAACACTAACGTTCTTTTTCTAACAAAACTGACGTCACCTCACATCAAAATTGCTAATTTTGATTCCATAAATTATCGATGACCAATTGTAGCTTTGTTCGCCAGTGACGAACTACTCGAGAAATGGTGTCTTGATCGACTTTATTTCATGCTGTTAAATGCACTCAAAGTTGATTGACGTCTTGAATATTTTGTCTATAAACTTTGTTAACTAAACGTCCCTTGCAGTGGCGCACAGGGCTACAATTGGTCATTGATAATAATGGAGGACACATCGAACACTCGCTGCGTTATTAATGTTTCGTTCAATTTGATTTTGTTCATTGTGAACTTCTCAATGTTCAGCGAAGTCTCTAATTACCCCATTTGTGACCTTTATTTTTCAACAACTATTGTTCAAGTTGAATTTGTAAAAAGACCACATCCGATTTAAATAAACTACCTCACATTTTAAGAACAATATATATATATATATATTTATATATATAAGGTTTAATATACAGTAATTTCTGTTTCATTTAGTTAACCCTGGAATTGTGGTTTGGTCGACCCAGTTAAAAATGGGAACATTTGAACACCTTTTTTTTGGGAACCAATAATATGAATTAAAAAAAAAAAAAAAAAAAATAAATATATATATATATATATATATATATATATATATATATATATATATATATATATATATACACACGGTTTTATTATTATTATTATCATTATTATTATTATTATTATATTATTAATTATTATTATCAATTATTATATAATAGTGTTCTAGCAGACAGCAGGAACTCTGAACTTAAGCTTAGAATCCTGGACTCATTACTTACACAAAAATTTAGAACTCAATTTCAACTCTGATGAAGCTTCGATTGAACTCCTGTGTTTCAATTAAGATATCCATTCATTCTCCCTTAACTTTCTAATATATTTTTTTGGCTGTTCTTGTTTGTTTTTTCTTTTTTTTTTGTAATTTTAATTATAAGTGTTTTAACTCGGTTATCCTAATCCAAGTGTCTTTTGTATTTTATTGTTTGAGCCCTGATGATGGAATACATGTATTCCAAAGCATTGGTAGTAGGGTGGATCGATTTTACATTTTTTTCGATTTCCATATTCTAATAGAGACAAAAACTTGCGCATGCATGAGAAAATAGCCTCTGCAAAGTCTTAGCTTAATAGTAATCATCTTCTGCCCCCGGCAGAGCGATGAAAATCATATTTTAGTAGTCAAAAACGTATTTTTCTTATAATTTTTAAAATATTTCAATATGCATCAAAATTATTCCTAATAACTATAAAGTCGATGAAAAAGACCTCATGTGATCGTTTTTCCAAGCGCGTTGTCCTACGTTAATATCTTTTGCCCCCGGCAACAAACGTCAAATGTTGAAAAATAGGTAATTTATATACATATTTTCAGATCATATAGTTTTAGTTCAAGAACCAGAATCCCAGTACATGGGGCATTTCACTCCTGCATCAGGTTCTGCCACTGCAATAACATCAGGTATCATCAACTTTCTAGAGACTAACAATATTAGCACGGACGACATTGTGGCTATCGCTGTGATGGTACCGCAGTGAACACGGGTCGAAAGGGTGGAGCCATTCGTATGATTGAAATGAAACTACAAAGGCCAGTTCAGTGGATCATATGCCTATTACACGGTAATGAATTATCACTGCGACACCTCATTCAAGACTTGGACGGCAAAACAACTGGGCCAATAGGCTTTACTGGACCAGTTGGAAAACAACTGAACGACTGCGAAAAACTTCCAATTACAGAATTCGATGCCATTCCATCTCCCGACATTGACATAGATGATGCCGAGTTGAGCACTGACCAAAAATTTTGTTAGGCATCTACAGAGCAGTGTCGAGCGGTAGCTGCTCTTCAGCTCTCGCGGCTCGAAATCCAGGTAAGATGGCGCATTCCAGGTGGCTGACAACAGCAAATAGATTTCTGCGCCTCTATGTTTCAACCAGTGAACCCTCCAGCACCTTCAACGAAATTGTGCGATTCATTATGACAGTTTACGCACCAATTTCGAATGATGCGTCTCTCTCAGACCATGCCTCAAAGATCTAAGACAATCGCCAACAAAGTCCTCCGTAGAAATTCTTTCTTTGCTCACCCAGAAAATATTTTGATCTCCATGCTACATGCCGATGAGCAACACATAAGAGAATTGGGATGGAGAAGAATATTAAAAGCACGATCAAAACAATCACCAGCGGGGAAATTCGAGCCTTCGCCATGCCTGAGCTGCTCTACGATAGTCAAAACTATTACGAAATGATCAACTGGCAAACGGCTGAGGTGACCGAACCCCCGTTACAAAAACAATACCTGATACCGAATAAAAGAGTTTGTTGAGACGGGAGACCAGCCTGATGGACTGATCCCACTATTCAGAGCTGGGCACTTGCGGCATATTGCGGTACTGCGGTACTGCTGCACTACCAAACCGGTACCAAACCGGTACGCGGAAATTTGAATGCGGTAGCGGTACTGCGGTACTTTCAGCGATCCTTTGCGGTACTGCGTTATGGGGGCCCGGGGTGGTAGTGCGGTGGTACCGCAAGTACCGCAGTACCGCAAAATATGCCGCAAATGCCCAGCTCTGCCACTATTCCCTTGTCATACTCAAGCGGTCGAGAGACTCATCAAATTAGTAACCGAAGCCTCTGCCAGTGTAAGTGGAATAGAAGAGAGGGACGGATTCATCCGCTCCCGTCTTCACTCCCGAACAAAATTCCACGATTTGATTCTAAGAAAGATTACCGTATGTAAATCGACATGCAGCCAAGGAAGGGTGGTTGGGGCTGGATAGGGTGGAACTCGACGTACAGCCACCTCCTCGTGGTGAGTTCTGGGTTGCTAATTTTTATAAATTAGCAAGCGAGGAGCTGTACTTAGTAATTATCGTACTTATAACATCGCATTAACGTAATTATAATCCACATTTAGACTTTTCTCGGGGACAGAAAATATACTCTAGAGTCATAAAATTTTGCGTGTGTGTTATTTCATGCCTAAGCAACGATATAAATGCTATGGGAAATATATAAATGCATTATTTAAGACAAAGAGCCGATCTGAAAATATGTATATAAATTACCTATTTTTTCAACATTTGACGTTGTTGCCGGGGGCAAAAGATATTAACGTAGGACAACGCGCTTGGAAAAACGATCATATGAGGTCTTTTTCATCGACTTTATAGTTATTAGGAATAATTTTGATGCATATTGAAATATTTTAAAAATTATAAGAAAAATACGTTTTTGACTACCTACTAAAATATGATTTTCATCGCTCTGCCGGGGGCAGAAGATGATTACCTATTAAGCTAAGATTTTGCAGAGGCTATTTTCTCATGCATGCGCAAGTTTTTGTCTCTATTAGAATATGGAAATCGAAAAAAATGTAAAATCGATCCACCCTAATTGGTAGTATTTCAAAAGTGGAAAGTGTTGTTTTTTAGCTGTCTGGTGTTCCTCTTCATCATCATTATGATGCACACCCACAGGGTTCAACTTGTACGATAATATTATATATATATATGAAAATTATTTCACGAAAGTAACACGTGAAAAATATTTATGATGAATAAAACCACAAAAATAAAAAAAATTAACTTAAAAAAAAATAAAACTTCAAATTGTTGTTTTTTTAACCTAAAAACAAAAAAAAACAAAATTCTCAGTATGTCTTAAAGGTAGTACCTACTTTTAATAGAAAAGGGTAGGGGGGGGCAATCGGAAGATCCCGGGTTCGATTCCCGGGTGGTTACCTCATTTTTTCATTTGTTCGTTCTCCCTCCTCATCTTGCGCGGAATATTCTTCTATACAAGCGTCGTTCTTTAGGTTAATTATACTGTGTGTTCTTTGCAGTTGAAATGTGTATATATATGTGCGGCATGCGGGAGGTGCCCCCCTCGGGGCATTGGTTTCTGCGCGTATGTAGGAGAATTACGACTTCTGATCGAGTGAGGATCATGGTGTAGTGGTTATCATATCTGACCGGCAATCGGAAGATCCCGGGTTCGATTCCCGGGTGGTTACCTCATTTTTTCATTTGTTTCGTTCTCTCTCTCGTCTTGCGCGGAATATCTCCTATACAAGCGTCGTTCTTTACGTTATTTATACTGCGTGTTCTTTGCAGTTGAATGTATATATATATATATATATATATAAAATAATTTTATTTTGGGGGTTGAGTAACCCCCGTTTTGACATCACTGAAGTGACAGGTAAATGTACAATCATTTTAATGATTCCTCCGAATGATTTAATGATTTCTGAATTTTAATGATAATAATAAGCTTTATTGGCAGAATATAAATCCCATAAAATTAATTCCACAAAATCCCATAAAGTCACATAAAATCCCATAAAAATAAAACGAAGAAGTAATTACTTATCCTCCTTTTATAATAAGATTTTATTGAAACTGGGCCCAAAGTTCCCCCTTTACCATCTATTGGTGTCCTTGTTCCCAAAGGTGCAGTCACTTCGGGCTGCAATTCAAGGTAAATCAAGGGTAATTGACTGCTTTAGGAGGTTCTTGAGTATCGTCATATGCCAAAGTTATCTCATATTCCGAAGCAGAATTTTAGACTTTGAATATATAGATAGATAGATAGATAGATAGATAGATAGATAGATAGATAGCTATTTGATGGGAAGATATTATATTTACGATTAATTGTAACTAAATCAAATCTAAAGTTTCGTCTCTCTACGATACATTTTCAAGGAAATAATTAAAAGACCTGCAATATGTACAGTTATAACGACAGATGGAGGAGATAGATACAGATAGATATAAATATAAATATAGATATAAATATATATACAGTAGGGGACTATGAATTTTAAAATTATAATTTCCAGTAAATGTTGCAATTCTTAATTAAGTTTTTAAATATTCAACCAACGGTTACAGTTAGTGTAAAGAATATAAAATTCGAATTTACAGTCAACTTAGCTCAAACAACTGGTAGATAAAGACGCATTATACAGGGTGACCCCAAGATAAAGTAGCCCCGTTATTTCTTTTAACAAAACTCAGTGGGGCTACTTTATTTTGGGCTACCTTGTATATGAAAATTTAATTTTTTAAGTACCTTCCACCCGATTAACTATTGTTGTTATGTCGCAGACCAAATACTATAGAGCGGCCCCGACCGGGGCGCCGTTAGCAGGTACTCCCTATGGTTCCATGTAAATTCCACCCAGTAAATTCCACCCCCGAAAAATCCACCCAGTAAATTCCACCCATAGTAAATTCCACCTATAGTAAATTCCACCCATGGTAAGTTCCACCCATGGTAAATTTCATCAAAAAATTTAAGAATTTTAACAATTATAACTGTTATTTTCTAAGGTCAATTTTTTATAGTCACTGGACAGTGTTTTTCTGGTGTGTTTTTAGGTGATTCGAATAATTTTGACCATCGTTTCTATAGCAAATCACTTGTTTTTGAGTTAGCGTGATTTTCGTTAGTTTTAACGAAAATATCACAACTAAACCTAACCAATCATCAAAGGTGTACAGTTGACCTAACCTATATATTTTAATATATTTTACCAGTTTTTTTATTTTGCATAAACTTTTTAATAAACTTTAATAAACTGTAAACTTTTTTGATAACCCTTTGCGTGGAATTTACCATGGGTGGAATTTACCATGGGTGGAATTTACCATGGGTGGAATTTACTACGGGTGGAATTTACTACGGGTGGAATTTGCTGGGTGGATTTTTCGGGGGTGGAATTTACTGGGTGGAATTTACGTACAACGCTCCCTATAAGGGGGATCCCAAAACTTTAAAAAAAAAAAATAAAATAGGCAATTGAAACTTCAAAATTTACTCGCGATATAAAAATTTCGAAAAAGAAAAAAAAATAATTTCATGGTTTATTGTGTTTATACGGAAATTGTATAGGTTTATTTTGAAGTTACGCCGTGGTGTTTGGGGAGGGAAATGTATGTTAAACAGTAGGGGGAGAAAATTCTTCGGGATGCCGAGAACGAAGAACAAACAGATAGTATTAGTGTGCTTCGAACCAGAAAAAGACTGGGAATCACAGATGAAGGTTATAGATTAATCATTTTAAATTTAAAATCAGAAACACACACACACACACATATATATATATATATATATATATATATTATATATATATGTTAATAATTTTTAATTAAAATATTAAAACAAACTTTTAATTTCCAATTAAATCTTTAAAAAACAATACAGAAACTTGAATAAATCAAACTGGAATAACGTCGACGCGAGTAAGGTCGAATGTCGACTTTATGGAAGCCGATTTTTCTGTATGCAATTTACTACAGACATGAAAGAAAGCTTTAGCCGTACATCGTAAGAGCAGTTTTTAAATCCTATATAGTTTATTTCGCTCCTTCAGAAGTATGCTGAAACTTTGGTATTTAAATTAAAAATGTAATGATGGGGGTTCTTTAAGCTACTTCGCAATATCTTAAAAGGTCATATGATGAATGTAGGGGATCTACTAAAGTTTTACGTGAGATCCGAACCATCTAAGGTCGCTACTTAGTCTGGACGCGGTGGACGGTCTCCCATCCAATTATTCTTCAGACCTAATGTCGCTTAACTTCGTTGATCAACGGGAAGCGTTGTTACGACATTGGCTACGACGTAACTCTGGTATATTAAATTACTTTCTTGGAAACGTTCGTCTTCAAGGCTCGAAACGTTGGATTATTAATAAGCAAGAAATTGTCTCTTTGTTTTTGGAGGTAAGCAGCTTAGAATTTCGTTATTATTATTATTATTATTGGGAGAAGTTGTTTAGTAAATACAGGGTGCTTCAAAAAATGTTATCGCTTATATGGCGCTAATATGTCATTGCTTACCAAAATTATAATTTGCGTGTTTTTGTTTTGTTTATGTAAATATTTGTGTTTATTTGCTTGTGTTTTAATAATAATAATAATAATAATATCGTTTTTTTTCAGGGATTTTGTGGGTGATTAATGAGAGAACACCATTCAATAGAAATGACGATCCAATCTTTCTGCGTTGCTTTAACGTAAACTTTGTAGTAGCCATTTCCATTGAATGAGGTTCACTCATTAATCACTCGCACATTCCCTGAAAAAAACGACATTATTATTATTATTATAAAAAAATAAGCAAATAAACACGCAAATACTTACATCACCTCCCCCCCCCCCCCACACAAAAACTATAAATGGTAAGCAATGACATATTAGCGCCATATAAGTGGTAACATATTTTTGAAGCACCCTGTATAGGAGATCTTGTACAGGAAAGCTGCTAGAAGGAAGAAGAAATCTCAGCCTTCTTCCTCTTCTGCTTATTATCACTACTGCTACTACTACTACTACTACTACTACTACTATAATAATAGTTATCATTACTAGTAGTAATAATAATAATAATAATAATAGTAGTATTAGTAATAGTAGTAATATTGTTGTTTTTGTTGTTATTGAGTTCGGTTAAGGCAAATTTTAGTTATGAGGCTGTCCCATATACAGGGTGGTCATCATAAAGTCGAGCATAATAGGTAAAATTTAGTGACTACAACTTCTATATTTCTAAAACCCATTATAAATAACAGAATGGAAGGCAATAAATTGGGGATGGTGGTCATTTTGTGGGGGGGGGGGCCATTCGCCCTTGGCCCCTCCTTCCTGCGTAAAAAAAAATATCCATTTGTCTCCTTCATCTGTACTTACGTATTATCACTTTTATCGGGAGACGCGATGAAAGGAAAAAAATTCGAAGAAAATAAAGGAATCAAACCCTCGACTTTCCTCTCTCTCTCTCTCTCTCTCTCTCTCTCTCTCTCTCTCTCTCTCTCTCTCTCTTTAAAAATATATATATAATTTTTTTTTTAAAAAACCGTACTAAAAAAACAAGTTATTTTTAGTTATTTCAAAATGTAAGTCTTTTAAAAGTCGAGTTTTCATGTATTGGAAATGTCGATCCGGCGATAAAATCACCGCTTAATTAAAAAGAAGATTGTATTTAAGAGGAACGTTCATCTGAGACAGAAGAAGAAGTGCAGCGTACATAACATGTCTTCCGCATGCATATATATATATATATATATATATTATATATATATATATATATGTATGTATAATTTCTCTGGTTCGACCCAGATATCCTTTTAAAGAGGACTTCTTTTTCTAGGTTGGCGGCTTTTATCGTCCGTTTCAGCGCTCTCTGTTGGATGTACGAGGTTAAATGAATCAACCAACCAACCAACTACCTATAGAGAAGCGTTCAAGCAACTCGGAATGAATGTAGTCGAGAGCAGAAAATTATCCTTCATATATAAATAGTGGAACGTTCTAATTGTAAAGACCATCAGCCATTATAGAACGTTCCTGCATCCTATTTCCCAGTTATTATTATTATTATTACTATTATTATCATCATTATTATTATTATTATCATCATTATTATTATTATTATTATTATTATTATTATTATTATTGTGTCTTTCTACCACAGAAGATATTCGGTTCCATAAACTAAATTATTTTGACAACCCTTCTAATTGGTTAATTAAACCCTTTAAGTTTGTCACCCTAAACATAATACGCACGCTTAGTTCAATCTTGGTTGAATTAATAATAACCATTTGGGAGGTATGGTTGACAAAAATTTGGTTAATGAACCACGTATTTTAATACTTGTAACCAAATAACCAAGAATATTTACCTTCATAAATAAATTAATCACGTGTTTCCTCAAAACTCAAGTAAAGAAAGATATATTCTGTAAAATAATATTGTATACACAGAAAACAAACTGCATGTTTAGTTATAACAACCAAAATACGTGGTTCACTAATTGCCAACCAATCCAAATGGTTAATTCAACCATGCGATGATCCCCCACTAACCTCGCTTAATCATTCAGATAGATTGGTAAGTAATTTGGTTGGTAGAGCTGGTAAAGTGTTTTTCTTTGCGTAACCATGAATATTCGGCTCTCTGATAAATTACTTTTACCCATGATCGCATTGTATATGAGGCCCTCCGAGGAAGAAGTGGCTAAGCGACAAAAGCAAAAGACGCCAGAAAAGGCAATTAAAATTGTACCAAATTTGAAAGTGGAATAACTTTTGAACTTTTGAAGATATTTCGTTGAAATATATTCAAAAGTTCAAAAGTTATGATACTTTCAAATTGCTAAAAATTTTACTGCGTTTACGGCGTTTTTTATTTTTGTCGCTTATCCACTTCTTCCTAGAAGGGCCTCATATATTATATATGCACAAACTCTGCGTTAAAATAAAGACACTCGGGGATCTCTCGTGTAGCGAAGGCTGTTATTTACATATTAATAATTTTGTATTAAAATAAAGTTCGTTGTAAGGAGAGAGAGAGAGAGAGAGAGAGAGAGAGAGAGAGAGAGAGAGAGAGAGAGAGAGAGAAAACAAATTTTAAAGATTTAAAATTCAGATTTTTCCAAAATCGATTTAGCATAGTTTAAAAATAAGTTAAAAAGTTATCAATGAAAAAAAATTCAATTTAGGTTCGAATTTTTTTTTAATAAAAGAAAATTTTATTTATATTTTATTTACATATTTTTTATTTTTATTTTTTCGTTTTAAACTATTATTATTTAGAGATTTTTAGTTTTTCAGGGAGAAAAATTACGGACTGGTATTTCTCCTGACGATGATAAGACTTTCCAGGTATAATTTCTACTCCATTTTCACAAATATGAAATCATATTTTGAATTATTTTCATTATCATTTTCGAATATTTTTTTATTTTTATTTTGGTGTGTAGCTGTAACTGATAGTTTTGTAGTGTCGAAAATTTATGTTGGGTGGTGCGTATATGTTTTCCATTAAATATTTTACAAATATAGATGGAAATAAATACTTAAAGTATGTATTGAATATGACGTACTTACCTCTAATGATGTTATTGTAATTCCTTATAATCTTTTCCGCATTGGTTCTGGCTATATAAAACCACTCCGACGTTTCGGTCAAATATTTGTACTCGATGGCTAAATCTTTCACCAAATAAGCCCTTCTGGAAGACGGTAAGCGAAAGGACAGAAAAGCATGTAATCTTTATATTCATACTTATCGTAACAATTTCCAGCAGCAAATATGTCCTCGTCAAACTCAACTATCGAAAGAACTTCCGCGTGCAGTAAGTACTCCGAGGCTAAAACTTGCTCTCTCGAATGCTTCCAAAGTCGCGTGTAAAGATTAGCACGATTTACTGCCAGTTTAGCCTCTAATTTGAATCTTTCTTGAGCGTACCGATCCACGACCCCTTCTCCTAAATGAAAATTTGTTCCTTTCGTGCAGTTCTCTCCCAGAAGATGTTGGGATTCCACGATTCTCAAAAATTTAGTTACAATATCCAATTTGGTGTTTTGATTTGATTTGATTTGATTGGATGTCTTGGTTTTACCATCACCCATTCCATCGTCCCCATTGGAATGAGTTTCTCCATCAGTTTCGCTTCCATCGGAATCTGACGTACTGAAGTCTTTATTTGAAATGTAATTTTTAATGTCTTTTTCAGATCTCAGTTCCAAATTAACTCCTTCGTTGTCGTCTTTCGAACTGAAATAATTTCCTTGTTCGAGTTTTACGTTTTTGTTAATTTCAGTTTCAGAATTAGGTTTTGAATCGAAATCTCGTTGCGAACTTTGTGCCGTTCTCGTTCGTGGGGATTTTCGCGTTCGTAGGAAATTTTTTCGAGATTTTTGGTGTCGGATGTAAGAATTATGAGCTCTCCTATCTGGCTGAGAAGTTCGGAAATTGTGTAGATTTTTGCGGAAGTATTCCAAATCACCGAAAGAGGAATTGGAATTTACGAAGTTATAAACGTTTTCGGAAGGAACCTTCGAGGATGAAGATTTAAAAGAACTTGCGTCATTCGACTGCAGTTGAATTTTGTTAACGGCTTTTCCCTTCTTCAGGTTGTTTAAAACTCTCTTAGAGGTATCTTCGTTATCTCCAAGTTCTTTGCTTTCCTTCTTCACGGACTTTCGGACATCTCCATTCTCGTCTATCGTTTCGTTACGAATCTTCAGGAACCTATTTTCATTCACGCTTTCGACACGATACTCTGACGGGGAGGGTTTCGTAGTAAGACTATCAAGGGTTTTCATAAATTTGTATAATTCGTGCGAATCCAAAACGTACTTCTTCCCGTTCGAGTCGTCTTCTTCTCCCGCACCGTTTTCCCTGTAAGGATTCGCATCATAGAAGCGGTCGCTGTTGATATTTGATTCCCCGATTAAGGTTGATTGATTGCGTCTTTCGTCGAAAGCAATAGAAAATGAAAGATAATATATAAAACACAAGAGAACCTCTCTCAAAAGAGTTCTGCACATATTGGCACTGGATGGCACCTTCGTTCGCGTTTTGAGTTAATATTAAGAGCAAAATATCTTGTTTATAGCAACGAAAAGATGAGGACGAAATTACTCGTGAGAACTATTTCTGTGATTTTGGGGTTTTCATTTCTATAAGTGCCCACTATTCTAAGGAAAACTTTAAATATGCACAATGTATGTTTGAGAAAGTATATATATATATATATATATTATATATATATGTATGTATTCTAAAAGTTTTCATACACTATAGGACATTAAATTCATGCTAATTTCCATTCAGTTATTGAAATATGCTCTTGTATTCCAGTATATAAATGTGTGTTTAGTATTAATTAATAATAATAAATAGTAGAATATTATGACATCGTGGTATAATGATATATATATATATTATAATGACTAAAATTCAAAAAGAAGATAAAGGAAAAAGAATATTACATTTCTATAATGAATAATTATGACACTTTGAAATATGTTTTGTAAATAATCAAAATAAATAACTAAAGAAATGAACACTGTTTAGGAAATATTTCAAACTCTCTCATAATATACATAACTTTAAGTTGTTGTTGTCGTTGTTTTTAATTTAAATACATAAATACCTTAAATTTTACTTGTTTTTTTTTTAAGAATTTTTTTTGCAATTCATAAAACTGTCAGAAACTTTTCGATTTGTCGTACAATGGCACACTTATATCAAACTTTTAAAACACACTTAATTTATGAATTACTAATAGTGATAGAGAGTTTTTGACCCATTATTATTATTATAATAGATATAAATATTTGAAAGATATCTTCATCCATATATTTGTCTGTTAAATTTATATAAACAAATCATTTTAACCCCCAATAACTCGTAAGCTGTATTGGGTAAAATTTGTTATCATAGTTTTGGGTTTATGGCTATACTTTTGATGCACGAAATAAGTAGATCCAGTTAACAGCAACAAGTCAATGTTCTCGTACGTGCGAACTGGTGAAAATGAGAGCGAAGAATGACCGCAGAAAATTCAAACGTATGAATTTATGGTTTGGTGCCTATCGTCAAAAAGCAAATATCGTACAGGACTTGTTTATTAGTCTTACGCCCGGCACTGGAAGTTTATTTATATTTTATATTTTATTTTAAGTTTTTGTATTTATAATAATAAGTTTAAATTTATTATAATGTTTATACGTTCATATTTAATTCTTGTTACTACATTAACAAATATTTTAGTTTTGAATACCATATTTTTAGGGGTAACTTATATATATATAAAAAAAAAATTGGATATGTATTTCTTTTATAATTTATCTCTTTGGTTATGTAAAAATTTATAATCTGTACACAGCAAGTTTGTGAACTAACTTTGCCTAAAGAACAATTTCTTTACACGCTTTACACCAAGTATTACTCATTTATGAATTAGGTCTGTTGAAAAAGTGATAGCGAGAAAAGTTTTAGCTCTTGTTTGTAATTACTTGAAAAGTGGAGGAGGAGGAGGATGAGGACATCACAAATTCCACTGTCAAAGGGTAAAAATCTCAGAATTGAGGTAAAAGTTACAACCAGTTACACGCCTCGATGTTGAAAATAGATATTACCTCCCTGTATATTATTAATTTATTATTATTATTATTATTATTATTCTCTCTTCTTCGTTAGTCTGTCAGTCACACCATTAATCAACACCTCTCACTAAAATAATTTGAAACTTTCTTCACCATTCAAGTACACCATTTGTAATGGAAATACACACGAGATATTGTGGTGATGAATTTATCGGACTACTGTGACACCAGTTCATAACGACGGGGGGTGGGCAAGCAAATAGAGAGGGGATAAACATACCCCGAAAACATTTTTCTAGTTCGTTTATTAATCTCTCAGCAATATCTCGGATAAACTGAGTAATCTCACAGTCAAGATCATAAAACCATGAAGTCGATCAAAATAGCTCACAACCACCTTTCCATTCCTGACTTCACACAAATTGTTCCATTGCCCTTCCGAAATATAAAAAGCGAACCTTATATGCCGGAAAATACGGTAAATGAAATTTTGGGGCATTAAAGTTCATAGAACCTTGACATCAGAGAAGGTTAATTTGGGTCAAAGATTTGTAAAACCTTCCATCTACTGTTGTGGGAGTTATTTTTTTCTTTTAGAAAATGAACTTTGAGAAAAAAAACATTTCCGTAAAGCTTTTGCTATTTTTACGATAGGAAAAAAAGGAATTCCAGTCTGCAATAGAATTTGTTAGAACCAAGTCTGTCTTTCTATTTACCTGCGTACCAATCTATCGATTCATCTACCTGTCTATGTATACGTACATGCATAAATATATATTGTACACACACACACACACACACACACATACATATATATATATATATATATATATATATATATATATATATATATATATTCGTGCACACATAAATATATACGTGTACATATGTATGCACATAAGGTAGAATTAAAATTTAAGTATAAAATCAGTTCGTAAAGCTTGCAAAATTTTAATAATTCTTTGTATACACACACACACACATATATATATATACATATATATATATATATACTGTATATATTTTTAAATTGGGTTTGTTTAACCTCCTTCGCAACATCTAAGGTCATATGACGGAGGGGACCTACAACTTTACGTGGGATCCGAACCACGGGTCGCTACATAATCTGGGCGCGGAAGACGGTCTCCCATCCAACTACTTCCCAGACCCAATGTCGCTTAACTTCGCTGATATCCGGGAAGCGGTGTTACGACATCGGCCAAGACGTAGCCCATATATATATATATATATATATTCTCTGGCAGATGGCGCAAAAACGGTATGTGTACCTCGTTTCTTAATATTTTTACATGAGAGAGAGAAAGAAGTTGTAAAGATAATTTGTGTACAGTATATTATATTTGGTAATTAATAAATTAATTAATAAATATGCAGAAGTCTCCCTTTAAATATTATTCATAGAAAGAAAACTGAAAATGGAACGTGTTTTGGCTTTTAAGAACTTTGTGTATTTTTTCATAACATTATAAAATTTGATTTTTTTTTTAAACTAAAATTGAAAAAACAATTCTGTCAATTTTTAAAAAAGTATCTATTGAAAAAAAATATCTATTGAAAAAAGGTATCTTTTGAAAAAAGTATCTATTGAAAAAACGTATCTATAAAAAAAAACCGTATCTATTAAAAAACGTATCTATTGAAAAAAGTATCTATTAAAAAAAACGTATCTATTGAAAAAAAACGTATCTATTGAAAAAAAACGTATCTATTGAAAAAAAACGTATCTATTAAAAAAAACAACCGTATTTACTGAAAAATTATAGTTATCCAACGCTTATCTTAAATGGAGGTATCTTTACGCCCAAATTCTCGAATTTCAAAAATGAAAAAACGAAAAAGGAGAATTTGACTTTAAAATTTCTCGAATTCAGAATAAAAACTGAATTCAAATTACGATAAAATGCGAAAGGAACGATCTGGTGCCAGCTGCATTTTACTACACTGCGAAAGCAACACGATGAAAAAACATTGAATTTTGTGAACAGGTGCCAGTATTAATTAAGTCTGCACTATACACCAAAAAAAATATTTTGTTGAAACACCCAGAATAGACTTAAAAAAAAGAAGCCCCTCCCCACCTCCACGTTTATTTAACTTTTAAAAAAGAAGAAGAATTTTGCAGAGTTTTAGACTGACAAATTATATTGTGTTCAAAATTATCTTGGAAAGTTTTTTTGAAATTGAGCTCTATAACGTAAGTGATATTACTTCAAAAATAAATTTTGTTTAGGTTAAACTTATAGTTGCTTCTTTATGGTAACCAATTTTGTATATATATATATATATATATATATATATATATATATATATATATATATATATATATATATATGTGGTTACCACGAACATCTAACTTGGTTGTCAAATGCTTTATCTTGTTATTTAATTATCGCAACCAAGGTATTTTGTTCGGTGTATGAACCAAAACACAGTAAATCAATTTATATAAAAATAGTGAAAATATAGTAAGCATCACTTACTGGTGAAAGGTCAAAAACAAAGGTCAGAAAAAGTCAAAGGTGGTCAAGGAAATATAGATGAGCA
This sequence comes from Bathynomus jamesi, assembly GCA_023014485.1. Taxonomy (NCBI): domain Eukaryota; kingdom Metazoa; phylum Arthropoda; class Malacostraca; order Isopoda; family Cirolanidae; genus Bathynomus; species Bathynomus jamesi. The sequence goes on along the minus strand of JAJOZX010000881.1, from coordinate 1,076,005 downwards.
AAACAAATTTTTTTCCAATCCAACTTCGTTAAAGCTTCCCGCTTGCGCGCGCGCTCACACACGCACACACACACACACACACACACACACACAATAAATAAAAATAAAAATACTTGGTTGCAAGGATTGAGTGAAATTAACCTTTTAGCTTGTTACAAAACTAAGCATGGTTAGCCCAGTCAGGGTATGGTTCCGCACGGCTGATGAAGGTCTTTGCATAAGAGCTTGGCCAGTTGGTTCTTGATATATATATCATATATACACTGTAGAGAGAGAGAGAGAGAGAGAGAGAGAGAGAGAGAGAGAGAAATGGATGGTTACAATAATCAGAACGCATGATATAACTCTTTATCAGTCAATACAAATTGTTAATTTAACCATGCGATAATTCGATTGACCAATGCTTATTTAAACATATAGCAAGTAAAAATATTAAAGTGTTGGATTAATCATTTAGATTGGTTAGCGAATAATTGGCTTAGTGCAATAGAGTATGTTTCCTCTGTGTATGTCCAAATATCACAAATATTTTCACCGTTCTACAAAAAAAAACAAAAAAAACTCTTGAGTGGAATTTTGTAGCAATATAGATTTTGGCCCTAAATGGAGAATTATATTTTTATGAGATTGATTTCAGTACATGCTTTAAGTACATGATTTAAGTACATAATTTAAGTACATGATTTAAGTATATGATTTAAGTGCATGATTTAAGTACATGCTTTAAGTACATGATTTAAGTACATGCTTTAAATACATGATTTAAGTACATGCTTTAAGTACATGCTTTAAGTACATGATTTAAGTACATGATTTAGGTACATTAGTCTTGCAAATGCAACGAAGAAATAAAATGTATGAAAGAAAAGAAAAGAAAATGTATGATGGATTTCTCCTTATCAGAAAATTTTATAATTCATAACCGCACTTTCTGAGTTACAGTGTGAGCGAAAATTATCTCATTATTTAATTACGGTTTCATACCAGTTTTCAACGCTGGTAAGACGCCTATTTCTCGCGTGTTCGAATTCATTACGGATTATACACATGGTGAGTCAAAAAGTCCTGCCTCTAAAGGTTTTTATTGTATAGCTATTTCTAATTTTTTTTTTGGCAGGACTTTTTGACTCACCCTGTATATTTAGACGTTTCTCAGCTTATATAACATAAGACCAATTTTAAAATGATGATTCACGACGGGGATAAGGATAGTTCTTGAAAATAGTATGAGAGAGATAGTAGTTTTTTTTAATGAAGGAGGATATTAAGATACTCGCAGACGACTTTTTAAAAACAAAAAGGATGCTGCTGCTCTTTTACCTTTACCTTTACCTTTTACCTTTTACTTTTTACCTTTTACCTTTTAGATAGCAAAAACCCTTCATAAAAAAAAATGCTTTTGATCTCCAGAAAAGTCGAAAAGAAAATTACAGATTTCCTTAATTCTTCCCCTCCTCTCCTCTTCAGCTTCAACCCTTCTTGCCATCTCTCCCGACCTCCCAAGTATTTCCCATCTCCCCCCCTCCCGCCACTCCTCTCCATCTTCCCCTTCCTCACTTGACGTATGTAAAAACTGTTGTCAGTTTCTGGGAAGTATAAATTTATTACTATTTTTTTTTTACATTAATTTTCGGCTTTCACACAGGAACGTATATTTTTATTCACCCCCACCCCCCCTATCCCAAAAGTAAATAATATACTTTGCGAAGTAAACCGGGCGCGTACACACACACACACACACACACACATTATATTTCTATATATGTACTACCCACATTATATTACAGAAGTTTATAATTTGGTGTAATTGTGTTGTTTTTCTGCAGTGAAAAAGGTCTTGTTTTGCTATATGGCATAGTAATTATCTCATGTAATATTCATAACGCTAATACAAGAGAGAGAGAGAGAGATTCTTTAAAAAGGGCATTATATATATATATATTAACTGCAAACAACACAGTATAATTAATGTAAAGAACGACGCTTGTGTAGAAGAGTGTTCCGCACAAGATGAGGAGGGAGAACGAGCAAATGAAAAATAAGGTACCTCCCAGGAATCGAACCCGGGATCGAATCCGGGATCATCCAATTTTGCGTTTCTTCTAGTTTATTTATTTCTTCCTTTTTGTATAGGGACGTCAAAACTGAGCAGTATTCAAGTTTTGGTATGATCAGTGTTCTCAGCAGGGAATCACTACTGTCTTGTCCCTCCTTTTGAACGTTCTTAGTAACTGTCCCGCGACTCTTTTTGCTCTGTTTATTGCTATCTGATTTTGTGTCTCCATTTGGCATCATCGGTCATTATTACCCCCAAGTCGACCGCTTTCCTTGCTTCTAATTTCCTGTCTGTCTGAAGCATAATATGCAGTCTATTTAAGTTCCTCATTTTTACCATATCCCAAGAGCTGAAATTTCTCGATGTTAAAAGTCATATTGTTGTCTTCTGACCACTTGTATATTTTGTGCGTGTCCCTCTGCAAAGGTCTCCACTTCATTTGCATCGCTAATTTTTCTGCTGATCTTTGTATCGTCCGCAAAGGATGTTACGATATTGTTGCTGTTTACTCCACTGTCTATGTCTGTTAGCATGATAATGAACAGGAGTGGGGCCAGTACTGTACCTCGTGGTACTGAGCTGCGTACTTCTGATTCTGATGATGATACACCTTGACTTTTGACGACCTGTAGACGTTCTCTGAGGAATTTGTAGATCCATTTTCCCACTTTGCCTGTTATTCCCATATGTTTCATTTTATGTGCTATTATACCATGATCGCATTTGTCGAAAGCTTTAGCAAAATCCGTGTATATGACATCATAGTTTTCATTGCCTTCAAGGGCATCTAGGATATTGTTATAATGCTCTATAAGTTGTGATAAGCACGATCTTCCTGATCGAAATCCTTGCTGATTTTCGTTGAATCTTTCCAGTGTCTCCAAGAAGTCATAAATTTTGTCTCTGACTACACAGGTCAACAAAAAAACATTTTTTTTTCGTTGCCAAGGAAATTCGTACGAATTTAGGGTATTTTGGGGTTGCTGAATTCCAAAATGAAAGTAGTTTTTCCGATTTGGCTCTAGTTCTTGAGATAATGAATACCCTCAATTAATAGGAAACGTAACCATAACGCGTGCATATGGAAACTACCGGAACATTCTAGATGGTGAGACCGAATAAAATGCCATTATGTATTTCATGTTTTTACTTTTGTATGATTTGAGACAATTTCAATGCGATTTGTAAGTAGGCTCCGCCTGAACATTAAATTTTTTGCATTTTACGTGTTTCAATGGGGTACCAATTATCTCATAAATTAGAGCCAATCTAGCAAAACCGATGTCATATCGGAATCAGCACCACAAAGTTACCCCAAAATCACTCTAATATGATTGACAATAAAATGAGTGTTGACCAGTGCTATTCTTTCAAATATTTTGGTGAGGTGGGACGTCAAAGACACTGGTCTATAGTTCTTTGCTTAAGATCTATCCCCTCCTTTATATATAGGGACAATGTTTGCTCTTTTCAAGATGCTCTGTATTTCCCCAGTGTCTCTGGTCTTCTCCATATCCAGAATAAAGGTGTAGCTATTTCATTTTCACAGTTTTTAATTAATAGTGCGCTCCATTTGTCCGGACCTGCAGCTGAATATGATTTCATTTGTCCTATAGCTCTCGCTACATCTGGGGTAAAATCAAAGTTTGTTATACATTCTCTTTGCAATTTCTCTTCGAAGAATACGTCTATGTCAGGTATCGCTTTGTCACTTTTAGAGTACTGAAGATCGTTCATACTGGGCTCTCAATGTTTCAGATATTTCTTTTAGATCGTCTGTTAGTTCATTATTTCCTTCCTTAAGGCCCGATAGTAGCGCCGCGTTTTTGCTTTCCTTTTCGCATAGCTGTAGAAGTATTTTGGATTTTCCTTTATTGCTTCTATCGCCTTTTCCTCTTCCCTCTCTGTATAACCCTTTATCAGAATTTGTATTTCCCTCTCGATACTGTCCAGTTTTTCTTGTATTACTTTCCTGGCATTGTTGTCTTTGCAATTAGCTAACTTCGTCGCTACTCTCTTTCTTTGCTGAATATTCTCCTTTTTTGCTTCTCTAGCCAGTTCCTCTTTCCTTTTGGCTGAGCTTTCCGAGCATATTTTTCTAAATTCTCAGCGTCGTTTCTACCAAGGTTGTTAGCATTTCCTCAGTTGTTTTATTCTCTAAAACTGTTCTCCACTCTATTTCGGCCATGTGTGATCTGATTTCTTCCCAGTTTATGGTCTTGGAGTTTAAGTTAAAAGCCCCAAATTTGCTTCTTCCTTCCGTATGTGTATTGTCTTTTAATGTTATCGCCACATTTGTTGATAACTCGATTATGTTGTGGTCTGAGATAATAGTTGGGGTTATTTTTATATCGGCAATCAAGTTCGTATTATTTGTGAATACCAGATCTAGGCAGTTATTTTTCCTGGTATTTTTTGTTATCTTCTGTGTCAGCATAAACTCGTTTGTGAGAGCCATCAGCATTTTTGCTTGCTCCTGGTCCTCTCTTGTCTTATCTTGCTGTATAAATATATTTCTACCCACCTTTTTGTATTTTATAAATGGGAAATTAAAATCGCCACAGAGTATTATATTAGGGGATGGAGAGTTTACGGACTTTATTAGGGTTCTGATATCATCAATGGCATCCTAAAATTTTTCATTTGGAGAGTTTGGAGATCTATAGATGACTATCAGTACCACGTTTAGTTTCTCTATTTTCAGTGCAAGGGTTTCCACGAAGCTGTTGGATTTACATATTACCGTCTCTGTCATATGCCTCTCATGTATATAAATAGTTCAGCCACCTTTACGTCTCGCTGTTCTATCCGCTCTTAGTAAGTTGAATCCATCGATATGCAATTCTTTCTATCGATACAGTGTTTGCAGTTGTCGCAGTTTCCTTGGCAATCTTTAAGATGTGTTTCTGTGAGATATGCGATGTCCGCCCTTGTTTCGTCCATAAAACCTTTCATGTACGAAACTTTCTTAGTGAGTTGTTCGGTTTTATTCCTTGAATATTTGCCAGGACAATGTTTATGTTCTTTGTTTTGCATTGCTCCTTGTGCATTTTAAGTTCGTTGTCCTTTGGTTTCGCGTGTTTTGTAGCCTTGTGGTCCTCCGAGATGGATCCATTCCCGCCTACCTGTTCTGGTAGCTTCTTGCCACGAAGCAGTCTGGCTTGAGGGTTCCCAGCTGTATCAGCTGCATGTGCTTTATAAGACTAGCAGCCGTATTGTGTCCGAGATGTTGAAAAAATTTTGTTTGCTATTTGTATTTAAAAAGTGTTGTTTGCTATTTGTGTTTAAAGAGTTTTGTTTGCTATTTGGGTACATATTTTTTTTATCACATTCCTCCTGTTTCATTTGAAACTTGTCCTTTGTTCTTTGAACTTGTCGGGAGATGGTAATAGCATTTTCTACCGTACTGGCAAGTTCCCATATGTCGCGTAGGTCTTGCAAATGTCCGGATGGTAGAATTTACATTTCCCACCAAATTTGCAGTGACCATTATTGTAGAAGTAGTTGCACAAAGGAGGGTGTTCGTGAATACATTCTCCTCCCTTATATCTGCAAATTTCTTTCACATAATATTTACATATAGTTTCTTTCCCATTTTTACTTTGGGCTTTTGTTTTTGGTGGTTTCAGTATGATTTCTTTATTGTCTACTTGTTTTTTCCTATTGCTGATAATGTCCTTTATTTGAAATCTTTGGACTTGGTTTTGTGCCTCTGTTTCCTCTGTTGGTGCTTCTTTTATTTCTGTTATTTCTGCTTTCCGTTTACTCGCTTTTTCTCTCTTTTTCCTGTTCGTTTTTCAGCAGTTTCCTCTTGTACTAGCTTCATTTCTTCTATTTTTGTTTCTCTGTTCGCTATTCATAAACTCCTCTTTTGTCTTTTCCTCATGAAAATCGAAAGGCCTTTTTTTTATCCTTGATATAATTTTTTTCTCTACCATTTATGAATTTTTGCTGAATACTGGAAGCTCAATTATTTTGGCTGTACGTTTTATTTCCTCGGTAAACCTCCTTACAGGGCTGTACAACTCATTGAAAAATTCGTGTCCTGAAACTGTACTTTTCTTACGATATTTATAGGAAAGAACATTTTCAGAACAGGACTTTTTGAGCAAATTGTACATGCTAATTGGGGCCTTCTCCCGAATAAAAAAAAAAGACGAAAGAAAGCTCTTCACGCTACTCGTGAAAATGTGTTCTAAGAAGGTGGTCCTAACCTCACCTGGAAAGAGCTCAACAGGAGCTTCAGACATAGGGACTACTGTATACCCATTTGGTGAACGGGACATAATAACACATCGACACTCTAAAACAATAACTTAGCCTAACTTAAACTGACCTAACCTAGTGTAATCTAACTAAACCTAACTAACTTAACCTAACTATCTTGAATGAAATAACTGTTTACGAGGGTGTGACTGCGCATTATATCGATAAACTAAAAGTTAGCAAGGCTCCAGGCCTTGACGCGCCTTATCCTAGACATTTGAAAGATTTGAAAGACGTTATCGTAGGCCCCTTAACCAAAATTTTTATTAAGTCACTGGAAGCGGGAATTATTCCTGAAGACTTCAAATTAGCTAACGTTACGCCCATTTTTAAAAAAGGCGACCGCAGAGTAGCTAGCAATTATAAGCCTATTAGCTTAACGTCAATTGTCAGTAAACTTTTGGAATCCGTAGTTAGGGATCGTATCGTCGATCACTTAGAAAGTCGCGATTTGATTAATAGTAGTCAGCATGGGTTTCGACGCCATAAATCTTGTTTAACTAATTTCTTAGAGTTTTATAACGAAACAGTGCGCGAATACGATGGGCATAGAGCGGCTAACGTTATTTAGACTTCAAAAAGCGTTCAACACAGTTCCGCATCGAAGATTAATTGCGAAGGTTGAAGCGCACGGTATACGCGGTCAGGTAGCTAACTGGTTAGAGGAATGACTTCGTGCCAGGAAACAGAGGGTCGTTGTTAATGGTAGGGAATCGGGGTGGTTGGATGTAGGTAGCGGTGTCCCTCAGGGTTCAGTGTTAGGCCCATTGCTATTCGTAATCTACATTAACGACAAAGATGTAGGCTTGACTAGTAACGTGTCAAAATTCGCGGACGATACTAAAATAGGCGGTAAAGTTCTTAACGTGGACGATAGAAACAGACTCCAAGACGATGTAAATAGGATTATGGAGTGGACGGATAAGTAGCAGATGCAATTTAACGTAGACAAATGTAAGTTTTGCATATAGGTTCTGGTAACAACAATTACACCTACACGATGGATGATAGACAATTAGCGAGCATTGACGAGGAAGTAGATTTAGGCGTACGCGTATCTAAGGATTTAAAAGTTAGGAACCAGTGCCTGGAGTCTTGCGCAAAAGCTAATAGGATGTTAGTCTTCATAGCGCGTAATTTCGAATTTAAATCGAAGAATATTACATTGCCCCTTTACAAGTCCATAATCAGGCCTCACTTAGAATATACCATTCAGTTTCGGTGCCCGTATTTCTGTAAAGATATTGATAGGTTGTAAAGGGTTCAGCGACGCACCACGAAACTAATTCCGTCACTACGCAACAAGTCTTACGAAGATAGGATTAAAGAGTTAGACTTGCATTCACTCGAAACTAGGAGATTAAGGGGGGAGCTTATTGGGGTTTTCAAAATCGTTAATAAAGTCGATAACGTAAATTTTGACAAATTGTTTATTTTCGATAATAGCAATACTCGTAATAACGGGTTTAAATTACGTGGTAGACTTTTCATTACTGACATCGGCTAAAAACGTTTTTACGTTTAAAGTAACTGATGAATGGAATAATCTTCTCGCATCCGTCGTGAACTCTACCAGCGTTAACATGTTTAAAAACCGTATAGATAGGCATTTTAAAAATATTAACCTCATTTAAAATAATAAACAATTAGCAACAGGAGCTCTGGGAGTAATCTACAGATCTACAGAAGCTAAGGCTAACAAAGACCCTAAGATCCACTCTAAGGCTAGCCCGAGAGAAAGGAAACAGTAGGGGTTAAGAGAAGAGAGGAGAATAAGGGGTTAAGTAAGGAGCAACACCTATCATTCGTGGGTTAACATTCATTCAGAAAAAGAGGAAAAAAGTCTCACCATCATCATCCGCCGGCCACTGCCGACAAGTCAGAAAAATAGTCGGAGAAATAGGAGAGGGGTGAAAGATGAAAAGAAGTAAAATAAGAACGCTTACAAACCATGCAAACACAGTCTTAACTCACTGTCATACATGCAAACTACAAACATGCAAGTAAAGAGTTACAGACATGCAAAGAAAGGAGATAAGGAAAAAAAAAAAAAAAAAGTAGGTACAGTTAAACAAAAAGTGGGTTAGTCTACGCTACTAGCTACATCTACGTTCGTGTTAGTCTAATTTTTTTTTTTTTTGCTGGCATCACACGCTGGCATGTCACAAGCTGGCATTCATCGTCAACAGACTCATCCTCGAGCACCACCACCAGAGCTCCTGTTGTTAACTTTCTTTTTTTAATTTTAAACAACGTTAATACTTTTAAAATGTCTGTCAAGACGGTTCTTAAACATATTAACGCTGGTAGAATGAACGACTGACGCGGGAAGATTATTCCATTTATAAATTACTTTAAACGTAAAGAAGTTTTTAGCGATATTAGTAATGAAACGTCTGCCACGCAACTTAAATCCGTTATTGCGAGTATTACTATTATCGAAAGTGAACAGTTTGTCAAAATTTACGTTATCGATGTTATTAACGATTTTGAAAACTTCAATAAGCTCCCCCCCTTAATCTTCTAGTTGCGAGTGAATACAAGTCTAACTCTTTAATCCTATCTTCATAAGGCTTATTGCGCAATGACGGAATAAGTTTCGTGGCACGACGCTGAACCCTTTCTAACCTATCAATATCCTCACGCAAGTACGGGCACCAAAACTGAACGGCATATTCTAAATGAGGCCTGACTAGGGACTTGTAAAGGGGCAATATAATATCCTTCGATTTAAATTCGAAATTACGCGCTATGAAGCCTAACATCCTATTAGCTTTTGCGCAAGACTCCAGGCACTGGTTCCTAACCTTTAAATCTTTAGTTACGCGTACGCCTAAATCTACTTCCTCGTAATGGTCGAGGTTTGAGTCTGTTGACGAGTAATGTCAGCTTGTGACATGCCAGCGTGTGATATGCCAGCAATAAAATTGTATTAAAAAAAAAATTAGACTAACACGAACTCGTAGCGTAAACTAACCCACTTTTTGTTATACTCTTCATACTTTTTTTTGTTCTTTTTTTATCTTCTCTTTACTTGCATGTCTGTAGTTTGCATGGTACGTTTGTAAGCGTCCTTATTTTACTTCTTTTCATCTTTCACTCGTTTCCTATTCTCTTCGACTATTTTTCCGAATTGTCGGCAATGGCCGGCGAATGATGATGGTGAGTCTTTCTCTCTCTTTTTCTGAATGAATGTTAACCCACGAATGATAGATTTTGCTACTTATTTAACCCCTTATTCTCTTCTTTTAACCCCTTACTCTCTTCTTTCTCTCGGGCTAACCTTAGAGTGGATCTTAGGGTCTTAGTGTAGAACTTAGTGTAACCAGCAGTAACTTGTCGACTAAATATCATGACAACCATATGACGTAAGTCCAAACTCACTCGACATTGTTTGTTGAAAACATTACTAAATTTACACACACACACACACACAACACACACACACACACACACACATATATATTATATATATATATATATATATATATATATATATATATATAATAACAACAACAACATATTGGTTCCGGGTGAAGTGTCAAATTATAAACTTGTACATTTCATATGCCTCACTATTTGCAGGGAAGGTACGGCAACGTCATTCTCTACATTGTTTTGTGTCGATTAATTTGAGTCCTTTTAATTAGTTGAAAAGCTCCAAGTTTGGTACAGTTTTGGAATAGATTTGAACGAAGATTTCAATCACAAAATCTATTGAAGCTACTTTCCACATACTGTTTTATTTAATATATATATATATATATATTATATATTAATATATATATATATATATATAATATAATATATATATAAAGAACGACATAAGTGTTAAGGAACGTTTCTGCACACGAGGAGGAGAGATAACGAATAATGAAAAATGAGGCGAACCGCCCGGGAATCGAACCCAGGGCCTTCAATTGCCGGTCGGACGCTCTACCATTCATTTATATACTGCGCGGTCATTGCAGTTATATATGCATATATATATATATATATATAACACCAATAACACCAAACAGGAACCAATATCGACCAGGAATCGACTATCATTTAGGAAAATCGAGCACGAAGATTAGAAATCCGGTAAATGTGTTATACACAAATATACAAGGCCTCTATACGGACCATGCAGACTGCAAATTACAATACTTGCCAAATTTAGCTACGGAAACCAGCATAGATATCATATGCCCAGTGGTGGGCACAGCTAACCGAAAAGTTAGCTTCGATAACCGCTGAACCGCTAACTCAAAACTTAACTTCGATAACGCTAAACCGATAAACCGCTAAAAAATTTAGCGGAAGCTAACGATAACCGCTAACCGCTAACTTTATTATATGAATTTAGCTTCGGTTTGGTTTTTTGGCTCTAAAACCCTTAAAGAGAGCTGAAATTTTAATATGTTGCAGCTTAGACATAGAGCTTTCCAAAAAGGTATAGCATGCCAAGATCAGATGATGATCAAGGTGTACATAAATAATTAAATGAACAAATGAAATTAAACATTAGTTTACATTCAACATACAGTTTATTTACAGTACAAAAAGTATTAAACGAATCAAAAATATTAAGAAATAAAAATACACATAAAAAATAACTTTAATAATCTAATAATGCATTCACTCTGGCTTGGCCTCCTGCTCCTTCTCCATCGCCTCGACGTGATGCTGGTTGCCCTTCATGAACATCAGCCTCTCAAAGTTGGCATCTGACAGGGTGGCTCTCTTGGCGCGCAAGATGTCCTTGCGGATTAGCGGAACCGTGCCCACCACTGCATATGCCTAACGGAAACACACTTACATAAGAGCGAAAAAGGCTGTGAAAACTGCATCGAGAATACCGAAATAGCATTGCTGTACTACAACATATACAGAGCAGATAGAGTGGCTAGACGAGGGGGAGGGTGTTGTATCTACGTGAAAAACACATACACATGTAAATTGAGGGTAAAGAAATCAGACAGCACAGTTAAAGTTATTATATTAGAAGTAAAAGAACGAAACCTAACCATTATGAACATCTACAGACCACCAAACACCACAAAAAGTGAATTCCAATTTGCTACAAATGAAATAGAAAACATATTAAAATTACTTGAAACTCCAGCAACAAATATTTTAATTTTCGGAGATTTTAATTTCTCATTCATATCATGGAAGAAAAATGACGAAGTTATACAGGGTGTTTCAGGAAGAAAGGTCAATATTTCGGGAGGTGATAGTATCGGTCATTGTGAGAAAAAAGTTCATATGAACATGTGTCTAATTCTGAATAGTTACGGAGATAGAGCTGTTTGAATCTACAAATACAAAATCATTGTTAATGGTAATCAAGAAAGAGAAACCAATTACTGTTTCTAACATTTAATGTTTAAACATTGGCATTTTGAATGGTATCAGGTACAGAAATGACAAATTTGTTACAGTTTACAATACGTTTTCGAAAATCCCACCGTCAACCTCAATGCACTTTGCAACTCGTGTGCGAAGATCGCGTGTTGTTCGTCTGAGTTGATCTTGATGTTCCTTTATGCGGGCAGCAGCATCCAAAATGCGCGCGAGCAATTCGTCTCGTGTATCCACTTTTCTTTAGTAAACTTGACTTTTCATCCACCCCCACAAACAATAATCTAACGGAGAGAGGTCCGGAGACCTTGGTGGCCATTGAATGGGACCACCGCGGCCGATCCATCGACCAGGGAAAGTTTGATTTAGGTATTGCATCACCAGACGGGTAGAATGTGGAGGAGCTTCGTCATGCTGAAAGTACATACCAGCGCGTGTAGCCAAAGGAACATCCTCCAATAGTCCTGGCAATTCATTTTGCAGAAATTCTAGGTAACTTTGTCCTGTAAGACGATTCTCTAAAGTAACAGGGCCAATCAGCTGATCATCGATGATACCGCACCACACATTGGCAGAGAAGCGATGTTGAAAATTTGTTTCCACAGTGGCATTTGGATTTTTGTCTGACCACCGATGAGAGTTACGAGTGTTGTTGATACCGTCACGGGTGAAAGTAGCTTCATCGGTGAACAGTATTAATCGAGGCAATCGGCGATTATCATTTACCCAATGACAAAATTCCAGTCGCATGGCAGCGTCTCCTGGTTGAAGGTTTTGTACACGCTGTACATGATATGGATGCAAGCCTTCCTCACGTAATGTTCGCCATACTCTTGTGTGTGGTACACCGAAACGTGTAGATTCTTCGTGAGCTAGTAGTAGGACTACGCTCTACTAACTGAAGAATGTTTTCCACTTCATCCACATCTTGTTGACCTTGACGTTCAGATGAAACATGAGCGCTGTGAAGTGTACCAATCTCACGCCATTCTGCGGTTCGGAAACCGTCGACGGTATTCTGCAACAACAGCTGTTGCACTTCCATCGCAGAAACTGTAGACATACACCATATCTGCATATTCGGCATGTGTGAAGGTGTGTGGCATTCTTAACACTGCTTCAAACACCAAACAATGTCACTCACAACAGTCAGCTGTCGTTTGGCTTATGTTACATGCTTACATTACAGCTTACATGGTTCAAGGTTACAGGGGAGGGAAGGGGGAGGAAGAGCTGCGCGCGCATCAGATTCAAATAGCTCTATCTCCGTAACCATTCAGAATTAGACACATGTTCATATGAACTTTTTTTCTCACAATGACCGATACTATCACCTCCCGAAGTATTGACCTTTCCTCCTGAAACACCCTGTATATGTTGAGAAGTTTCATGGCAAGATTAGTAAAGATGACAGAACCCAAGCAACAACGCTATTAGACATTATGGAACATTACGCCCTTACCCAGGAAATCGGTGAAGCCACGAGAAAGGAGAACGTTTTGGATTTAATCTGACAAATAACAACGAGATAATACTAAATAAAAAGTAACGCACACAAAGTTCTCCGACCATAACCTCATCGATATACAATTGAAGTTAGCACCCAGAGGTCCGAAAACGCATCCTGGAGAGGCAGATGGAATATTTGAAGGCTTAAACATAAATTCAAAGAAAGTAAATTGGGAAAACGTAAATAAAGATTTAAAGGAGGTAAATTGGGAATTGCTACTTCACGAGAAGACTCCACATGAAATACTATGTATAATAGAGACTGAAACCAAACCTATAATACTGAAACATATTCCAGAGAGACAGGAAAGAAAACGTAGCAAGCTCGAGAGGAAAATCAGGACTCTATTCAGGCAACGAAGACAAACCGTAAAACATCTCTACAAATGCAAAACTGATGCAAAGAGACTCAAACTAGAGAGGAAACTTGGTGAAATAGAAATGGACCTAAAGCAAACATTCATACATAAGACAAACGAGGAGCAAAACAAGGTAGCAGAAAACATAAAAAATAACCCAAAATACTTCTACACGTTTGCGAAAGGGAAAATGCAGTGTAAGGAGAGTATTGGACCGTTGATAGACGGGGAGGCCGAATACACAAATGACCTGAAAGAAATAAGTGAACTGCTTAGGGAACAATTTCAATCTGTGTTTAGCACCCAAGTCCGAGATGGAAGTGGAAAACCCAGACGAGTTTTTCGACATAGATACAGATCAACCAACAACAAATCCCGGCATAAACCTATTAATGGACTTCGAGTTCACGGAAGGAGATGTAATTACGGCCTTATCACAGATGCGAGACAATTCAGCGCGCACGGCCAGACACATGGAGTGCCACACATTTCTGAAGAAATGCGAAGAGAGTATTGCAAAACCGCTATACTTGGTATGGAGGAAATCACTTGACACAGGACAAATTCCACTCCCCTTAAAGAACGCGAACATTGCCCCCCCCCCTATTTAAAGGTAGTAATAGAACAATGCCCAAAAATTATCGGCCACCGGCTCTCACCTCACACCTTATAAAGTGTTTTGAACGCATAATTAGAGGCAAAACTACCTACTACCTACAAGAAAAAGACTTATACAACCCAAATCAACATGGCTTCAGGGCGGGAAGATCATGCCTGTCACAGCTACTAGACCACCAGGAGAAAATATTAGGAACATTGTGTCGAGGACAAAACATTGATATAATATATACGGACTTTGCTAAAGCCTTCGATAAATGTGACCATGGAATCATAGCACACAAACTTAAGGATACAGGAATTACTGAAAAGCTAGGAAGGTGGATATTTAATTTCTTGACGCAAAGAACGCAAAGAGTGGTGGTAAACGGAGTTAACCCTTTAAGAACTAAAGGTACAAATTGCTAACATTTCAAATACAAGCATTCATAACTTAACCCTACAAAAAATTCAGGGCTTAAAGGGTTAAATCGGAAGTCTCGGAAATCGTGAGCTCTGTCCAACAAGGGACAGTAGTCGCTCCCTTGCTGCTCATAATAATGATTGCAGATATTGATGCAGATATTAAGGACAGTATTGTATCATGCTTCGCAGATGACACAAAGATATGTAAGGAAATATTGAACGAAGATCACATAAGAAAATTACAAAACGACATTGAAACTATTCCAGTGGGCAGAAGACAACAATATGAAGTTTAACGAAGAAAAATTCCAACTTATAAGATATGGTAATAACAAAGAGCTACAGGAAAAAGGGTACAAAACTCCACAAACCAAACAGATAACACCAAATCCACAAGTCAGGGATCTTGGAGTAATAATGTCGTCGTTTGCAGAATTCAGAGAGCACTATAAAATCAAAATCACAACACAACGGCTAGAAAAATAATGGGAATCATCTGGAGGAGCTTCCGCAGCGGAAAAGCAAACATCATGCTCAAATTATGGAAGAGTCTAGTCCTACCAATAATTGAGTATTGCTCAGTACTCACAAGCCCACACAGAAAAAGAGACATTGCGAACATTGATGCTATACAAAGGACTTTTACGTCTGAGATAGAGGAAACGGAAGGTGAAGACTACTGGTCTCGACTACAATCCCTGGAACTCTACTCTCTTGATAGAAGGCGCGAGTGGTACACAATAATATACATATGGAAAATACTTGAGGGCTCTGTCCCTAACCTCAGAAATGAAATAGAAACAAACTGGAATGAGAGAAGAGGCAGATTTTGTACGGTCCCAGCTGCGGTGGGACAAGGGGCCATGAAAACGAGGATGGAAAATACCCTCAGAATACGGGGCCCAAAGCTTTTCAATGTCCTTCCAAAAGAAGTGAGGAATCTCCAGCACACCGACCTGAATAACTTCAAGAACAAACTGGACAGATTCTTGTGCAAAGTCCCTGACCAGCCATACTTTGCTGGCTACGAGGGCAGGAGGAGATCAGACAACATTTCCTTCCTTCACCAAGTCCCGTAAATGAGGCGGGATGCTTCAGAGGGGTCGACCGCAGGTCGATCCTGAACCGCCGATCAAACTCAACAAAAGTAAACAATATATATATATATATATATTAAAAAAGGAGAGATTTTCACTTGATCAAGATAAGAGAAGGAAAAACATTCAGACAATATATATATATACTGTATATATTAGAGTTGCACCGATACCAATTTTTTTGCCGATACCGATACCCAATACCGATACCTACTTTCAAGCCGATCCCGATACCCGATACTTTTAAGAATGAAAATTTAAATTTTATATAGAAAATTGATAATTAATCTAAGAAATTTTGACTGACATAAATATCGTGATGCTGATTCTTTAATAAGTTAATATTGATGGATGTTTCATATCTTCATTATTTATTACAGACAAAATAAGGTAAGATAAGTAACTTATAGGATATGAATCATCATGATATGAATAGGGGGCTAAGCCCCATTTGATCCACCCGGCCACCCTCTTTCCTTTTATTTAAACTAGTTACAGCGTAGTGACATTAGTGAGTACATTATTTGATAGCTGCAATGATTATAATATTTTATTCCAGTTATAATGAAAATGAAAATGTATACAAGATACATTTCAGAAGACAAAAAATGAAATTCTCGGTACTAAAACATAAAAGACAAAAAATTATTAATTAGGCCAAAAAGGAATGTCAAAAAATAATAAGTAATAAAAATCCTCCAATAAATTTAGATTTGAAATTAAAATAATATTCACTTTTTTAACTTAATCAATGTAAGATCTTAATCTCTTAGATTACCAACCAACAACTGCGAACTGATTCTTGAAGTGAATTTGTTTCATGAAATTATGATATACAATTGCACACACTTAATATTTGAAGTTAAAAATCCTAAGATTGAAGTTTAGGAACATCAATTGTTCTCCTGTATTGGGAGCTACAGGGTGTCCCGTAAGTCTGGACCCATAGGGATTTATAATATATTTTTTTATTATGTTATTATTATTATTTTATTATTATTATTTTTTTTTATTTTTTATTATGATTTTTATTTGTGGGGCCACTTGAAAACCAAAGTGTACGAGGTCAAACTTCAGAACATTTTCCACCTTAAAGCACGCATTGTGGAGGCGTGTCAAGAAATTTCTGCGACTGTGATTCAGAAAGTGCTGTCGCAGTGGAGATTGCGTCTTCAACTATGTGTGCGACACAACGGCGGACACTTTGAACAGATTATGTAATAAATTTTTGGACTATTTTGTAATTTTATTATTTTTCCCTATGGGTCCAGACTTACGGGACACCCTGTAGTCTGTTTCTCTTGGGATTGTATATGTTACCACCAATGCTAAAGAGCCGTTCACTCTCAATTGAAGAAGGAGGGGCTGATAAATATTTCTTAGCCAGGTGACACAAATTTGGGAAAAGTTTGCTGTTGATCTTCCACCATTCCAATGGACACAGATTCCTATCAAGGTTGTTGAGAGCAACATATTTTTCTATCTCTCCTTTGAGCGAAAATCTAAGTTTTAATGAACTTCTCTGAATTGAATTAGTGGTTCCTCTGTCTTGAGGGGTTGTTTCGTCAGTGGTGCGATGAGAATCACCATAGTTGGCTTCATTACTCTTGCTGGCAATAAATTGATCGTAACAACTGTCAAAATTAAAGTCTTCCGTGTCTTGATTTTTACTTGCTTGATCAACTTCGATGGTGTAGTGATCAAGGGACTCTTCACTTGCGCTCTCATGATCATTCTTCAGTTGCTTGAGTACTTCTACTCTGCCTGCTAATGTAGATGAAAGGTTGGTGAGGTGAGTTTTGGAGCTGGTTTTATTCTTCTTTTCAAAGAAAGCACCTTTGAATCTAGGGTCCAAGAATGTAGAAAATATCATGGTGTTGTCATCCTTATATTTCATGAACCGCTGGGAACAGAAATTTTTGAGAGCTGCAATTGTGCTTCCAGGTGACAAAATCCTCTCTCAGTTCTTGCCTTTTCAACACACAGCTCAAGAAATCTAATCTGTGGGAGAATTTCAGAGGCGGTACTATCTCTGCTGCTAAGCCTGACTGTAGTTTTGTGAAAAACTCTCAATAACTTGACAAGTTTTGCAATTACATCCCACTTATTTGCACCAAATATTGATAGGTTTGGCGTATTCAAGCAGTAGTTAGCAATTGGTATTTTCTGTTCAAACAACCTTTCCAAAAGAAAGAAAGTACTATTTCACATAGTTGGCACATCTTGAATCATCTTGTGTGCTGGTAGTAAATGACCAACTACTTGTTTGCAGTTAGCAATTATGTCCTTTACCATTCTTTGTTCAAAGATACAATCTTTTACAATTAGCTGCAAGGTATGTAGAAAACAAGGCAGTGCATCATATCCAGATTCTGAAATCCCTTTTACCATATTGGCACCATTGTCTCTTGCAGTTACATGCACCTTGTAAGACGGAATGTTGAAGGCAGTTATGGCACTTTGTATAATCTCACTAATATTACTAGCTGTATGGGATTCTGGGAATGGCATAACACGCACCACAATTGTTGTTTTATCAAAACTTTCTGATACACAATGTCCTGTAAGACTAATGAATGAACTGTCACTTGAGGAGGTCCAAATGTCACTAGTTAAGCCCAAACTGTGGGATTCATCAACAATTGTTTTGTACTCTTTTCCTCACTGATGCATAGATGTCTGGTACACTATTGTCAGCAAAAATACTTCCTACTTGGCAGAGAATAATTTGGACGAAGTGTTTTCACCAACAATGGAAACGGGCTCCTACTATCATGCCCCTCTTACAGGCAGTAACATCTTTTCCAAGCGCCATATTTTTATTTATTTTAAAAGAATATGAAAAACCAATATGAATATATTAAAATAGAAGATGTTCTCATATTATATGCAGTTACATATTACTTTAATAAAGTACATAACGCCATTAATGATAACAGAAAATACAGCACCGAAAATGCGAGTGTTTCCATTATTCTGTCCAACCCCTATATATATATATATATAATATATATATATATATATATATATATATATATTGATGAATAAAACCACGTGGTTTTATTCATCATAATATTTTTCACGTGTTACTTTCGTGAAATAATTTTCATATATATATATATATATATGTTCATTAGGGTTATGACATTTTTATAACCTCATATTCCTGTATCATAATCGATGAACTTTTGCCCCTGACAATGAAAATAACAGTTTTTTCGATATATTTTGAAAAAACTGCACCCCAAAATAAAAATAAAAAATTAATAAAATAATAAATATTGGTTGCTCCTTGGTATAGCTATTGCAGATGGGTCTCTGTTCCAGTGATTTTCCAGAGTATTTAGTGCTTTTCGGTATTGTTGCAAGATATTGGAAAATTTATGATAATCATCAGGTAACCAATCTAGAATGGTGCAATGCAGCTGTCTCGAATATACTAATATACTATATTTACTTTCGGGGTGACATTTTTTAATTCTGAAGAATTAGGCCCTTTTTTATTGTTTTCAAGCAAATGTTCATCGATTGATGATACAGGAAACAATATTTATGACAAAAAATTAAAAAGTCATAACCCTAATGTTCATATTGGTTTTTCATATTCTTTAAAAATAAATAAAAACATGGCGCTTAGAAAAATGTTACTGACTGTGAAAGGGGCATGATAGTAGGAGCCCGTTTGGTTGGTGTCTCATATTAAAAGTCGAGTGATTGTCCCTGCATCTTGAGGAACAGTCCCATAGTTTGAATGCATGGAAAGAATTAAAAAATCTACACCACATAGGCGTAGAATTGTTCCCGATATTGAGGTATATATATATATATATATAATTTAGTGGTGGACCGGATATCCGCATCCGCATCATTTTTAACATCCGCATGCGCACTTCTGACTGCAGATGTTATGCGGATATTACCTCTAATAAATTATGCAATTTACAATTAATTAGCTTATAATGTAGCTTATAAGGCCCAGTCATGCACATTTCATGTAAAGTATTAATTATTAATGAACAAACAAATATATAAACCTGAAAATATAAACACGTGGTAACACAGAAAATTGAATGAAACTCGTTTCATTGAATTCCTTGTGGCTGAAACTCTTGAGAAAGTTATTATTTTTATCATAATGATGAAAACATTAATATTAATTTTAATTCTTATGCATTGCCTCCCATAATAGTAATATCACGAAATTTGAAAAATTATGTCATATATTCATAATTCTATATTATATTGATAGATTAACTAAATATCCCCATCCGCATCCGCGGATATTGAAATTAAAGATCCGCATCCGCAGATGTTGAAAAACTGACATCCGGTCCACCACTAATATATATATATATATACACACACACACATATATACTTGAGTTTATTGTAGCGAATAAATGTCAATATAAACCTGAAACTGAAAAAGAAACTGAAATCGGAAAAAAATGAAATCGTAAAACTGAAATGGGGAAAATCTAAAAAAAAAAACTGAAATCGGAAAAAATGAAACCGCAAAAACTGAAATAGAAAAACTGAAATCGGGAAAACTGAAATCGATAAACTAATTCAGAGAAAACTGAAACCGCAAAACTAAAATCGGAAAAACTGGAAACCGAAAAAACTGAAACTGAAATTTTTTGAATAGCTGAAATGAAAATCGAAATTTATATTTTGTTTTGCCAAAAACTGAAATAAAAATTCGAACCGATATAAATATCAGTGTCCCACCCATGATATATATATATATATATATATATATATATATATATATGCTGCAAACCCACAAGGAAAAACAAAAACATCTTTCATTCATTTCACGTCTTTAATTGTGAAATTCATCTCATATATATACAGGGCGTCCCAAAAAAATGTATACACACTTTAAATAATTATAAAGGCAGTGCTTATTAAAATACATTTCATTTTCAAAATGTAATAGAATCTACAGACATTATTTAATTGTTTTGTCAACGCCTGTTTTCAAACTGACGTCCGTTCTGGTCCAGGCACTGCTGATAACGCGAAGCAATGGAATCGTAAACATCACGAAACATTTCGTTTGGTATTTGTGTGCATTCTCGTTCAATGGCTGCTCTCAATTCAGCGACTGTTGCAGGTTTTATAGCGTAGACTTTGTCTTTTAAGTATCCCCATAAAAAAAAGTGTAGTGGTGTGAGGTCTGGTGAACGCGGAGGGTATTCTACGAAACCCCTTCATCCAATCCACATCCACATCGTGCCAAGTACCACTCGCAATACTCCACTCTTCGGTCCGGATCATCTTCATTAATAGCATGGACTAATCTTGGAATGTAACTTTTCCATTGACAGCGCTTCAAAATGCGTTGGACAGACGATTCTGAAATTCCTACCTCACGACTCGCTTGCCGCACAGATTTTCTTGGACTTTGGTGATACGTTTCCAGTACTCTTTCTTGCTTTGTGGGGCTTGTCGATGTCCGTGGTCTTCCGGAACGCTTCTTGTGGACATTCTGAACAGTTCCATCGGCTTCAAACTTATCTCTAATTCGAGTGATGGTAAGTCGCGTTGGTGGATCTGTTTGAAACTCCCTCCTAAACTGTCTTTGCACTTCAACTGCGTTTTCACACTTCCAGTAGCATTTTAGAATGAATTTCCTTTGTTCCAAGCTTAGTCTGACTGCCATTATTAATTCTAATGGGTTTAACTTGGAAAGAAAGAAACATCAATTGAGCTATCAGCTGTTAAAGTGTGTATACATTTTTTTGGGACGCCCTGTATATATATATATATATATATATATATATATATATATATATATATATATATATATATATATATGCATACACAGTATATACAGTGTATATATGTAGAGTGTCCAGAAGTATTGCCCCAATGGCTAATATAATAATATATATTATGGGACAGGACTTCTGGACACCCTGTATATATATACTTTATGGGGAAGTATGATTTTTAGGTATAAAAACATAAGCAGGAGTGATGCCAGATAAACTGGTATAATCCAATTTATTTTATATTTAAGAAAATGCCAGGAATTGGTATTTCATCTGTTACTTTACTACACTGAAGTCTCATCAAAATACCCACTTCTTTTCAGCATTAGTGGATACACACACTATACTTATTTTGCCACACACAACTTCATTAACGTTTCATTTGTGATTTTATTCCATTATCTCTGCAGGGTCTCTTCCGCCCCCTAATAGCTCCCCCATTTCTTTATTCTTCCGCCAAATTCATTCCATAATAATTCAGTGGGGTTAAGGCAACGTCTCCCAGACTGTGGGGCGTGCTCCCCTTGGGTGGGCGCGAGGTGTATTGTAAGGGGTTTCGTGGTGTCTCGTAAAGAAAGGAAGAAACAGTTAGAGGGAGATCACTATTGACCCACCTGCAGACGGGAATAGGGGTGGTAGGAATGCTTAGTTGGAGTTAATAACCGATTCCATAAAGTTAATTTGTTAATATTGTTAGTCATATAACGGGAATTTTCGGTACATATTATATAGGAAGCCCAAGTACGGTGAAAAGCGAGGTATGGTATGCGCCCCCCTTTTCAAAAGGGGGCGCAATGTAAAAAAGTTTGGGAAACATTGGGTTATGGTCAGGTTACTAAGGAGTGGGCACTTCATTACATTTAGTATATGCTATTAACAACAGGTATCTCCAGGTATCTATTATGTTAAATCATGTTAAAACCTTGCCCACACATCTCTTTCCTGACGGTGTTGCATGGTGCCGTGGTATGATGTTTACTTAAAGTTTTCTTCTGTTCTTATACTACAAGGTTCTTGTCTGGTCTACCGCAACACCTCCACACTTAACCCCCCTTTCTCACAGGTACTCACATAGTACTCACATAACTTTCACATAATACTCTTATCCACTCTTCGTCACTCCAATTTCTATGAAACTTCCCACTGTACTTTTTGGACTGTTTCCTTCTTCATAGCAATGGTTTTCGAGATGTTACTCCCTCGCTCCATCAGTTCAGCTTCAGGAAGTCGTCTCGTCACTGTATCTTCTCATATTCGATGTTGAACTGAATTCAGCAGCAATCTGGTTAATTATTAAAAAATAATCAACTTTAAAATACTCTTGAGGATAACCAATTTTCTCTCTCACCCGTCTTCCTTCTCCTACCACGAGTCTTCTCTGCACTTCCAATTTCCCGATGCCTCTAAATAATTTTTGTACCCCATCCATTAAAATTTCTAAATTATTTGTAATTTTTCTCGCTGAGTGACCCCCATTGCAATGATGTCAACACTTTTCCTTGATATATATATTTCTGCATGCACGCGTTTCGCGTTATGGCATCTGAAACTGAGTATAAAAGAAATAATGCTAAAATGCTAAACTGCTTCATTATTTTATGTTAATTTATTACATTGAAGGACTGCATAAGTAACGCCGAGATAATATGAGGCCCTTTGAGGAAGAAGTGGCTAAGCGACAAAAGTAAAAAACGCCAGAAAACGCAGTTAAAGTTGTAGCAAATTTGAAAGTGACATAACTTTTGAACTTTTAAAGTTATTTCGACGCAATATCTTCAAAAGTTATAGCACTTTAAATGGCACTTTAACTTTAATTGCGTTTTTTGGCGTCGTTTTTTTACTTTTGTCACTTAGCCACTTCTTCCTAGGAGGGTCTCATAAAGTCTATGGTATGTTCTCATACAAAAGAACATTAAACTATACATTTATGATCTTCGTACAATATACCTTGATAATGTAATGCGTTTTTTTTTATGGAAATACCACTTTATTTGTTTTTCTTGCTCGGATAAAATACTATAAAAAATGTTTTTGATACATTGTTTTTTATGCAGGAAGAGAGGAGACAAGGGTGAACGCCCGCAAAAATGCCGGGTCCCCTCTAGAAGAAGCAGGAGAGAGCCAAAATCAAGATCTCTAATCCTTTTTATTAATTTTGAAAAGATTGTGTAGTGTGTAAGATGTATGTATATGTAGTGAGGAATAAAGGGAGAAGTGTGTGTGTGTGTGTTTGAGAGCATGCTGGACTGTTCACAGGTTAGCTGAGACACGGAAAAAGATCAGCTAAGGAGGATAGTGACAGGAGAGTTTCAGCACTCCTGTTTCCTGCCTAATGTCATCCCGTCCGCAGTACTTCCCTGGTCGATTGGTGTCTATACAATCTCCTCCAGTCCTCCAATTTACATATATGAGCAAAATATCTACTCCAACTGAAATGTGTGGAATTTTAACGACGAAAGTACCATAATGTACTTATAACTTTATACTCGCCAGTGGCTTATCAAATAGTAAACATATCGTAGGGTGTTGAAAGTCCTACTTTTTCCTAAATTATATTCCTGTCCGTTTTTCCAATGACTGCGTTTACTTTTCGCTTCAGGGGTCATAATTTTAATTTTACAGTTTCTGAGTTGTTTGCTTATTAATTAAGTATACTTTGTTCGTGCTTTGAATAAATTTCAAACAAAATTCAAATTGTAACAGCTTTAATATTTGAATATTTTCATATCCTTGAAAGTTTCCATAGCAATAATAATTCCCTCTCAGACACTGACTGTGAATAGGTTTCGTTAAAAGATAAAATAAATGAATAAATGCCTCAACACATTCGCTAGATTGGGTGACTGTCCTTTGCGTGTCCAGATTATGTATAAATGTCCGAGATTCGATTTCACGTTAAGCTGTAGGGTCCCACTGTCATTCGACCCCCTCTGAGTGTTAGTACTGCAGAGGTTAAGTCATGCACTTAACAAGAAGTCTCCTATAGAGAGAGAGAGAGAGAGAGAGAGAGAGAGAGAGAGAGAGAGGGAATGCCGCTAACACTTTATTGAAAAATCTTCGTACTGGGCGATAATCCATTAAGAAATAAGCAATTAAAACCGGTATTTAAAGTGTATGAAAATATAATATCGAATCAGACACTTAAAATATAACTTTCGGATGAGAAACTAAACGAAAAAAGCTCAAATTTATCTACACCAATTTTAACCCTTTACGGACGACTGTTACAAACTGGTAACGTTTCAAATACACGCATTCATAATTTAACCCTACAAAAAATTTCGCCATTAAAAGGTTAACTGCTGAAAACTGGTGCATGTCCATAACTAAAAACATCACCTTTATTAACATAAACATATTAAAATTTTTTTTAAATCAACATAAAAATGGCTGAAAGTTTGTGATGAGTGAAATTAATTTCCAAAATATTTAAAAAAAAAAAAAAAAAAATAAAAAAAAAAATAACAAGAGTCAAAAATTTCAATTAACATTTCAGGATAAGCCTGACTTTGAGATATTGCATTCCATTCCATATAAAACACGTTACAAGCCCCTAATTTTATTTAATTACGAATGAAGAAAGCGTAAAAAATTAAAAACATTTCAGTGGTGAAGGTTAACTGCGAATACGGGTGCTATATATATATTTTTACAGGGTGATTATAAATTCTGAACATCTTTTTTATTGAAAACTTCTTTTTCCGGAAAAATATGTTACAGTTGCCGAGTGTGAACGAAGAGTGAGTGAGAGTGATTTCATGTAATCCCTCTGATGTTCGTAACATCGAGATCATTGACGTTTGTGTGACCAAGCATTGGTATCATTACTTCCTTTCAGTGTACCCCCATACCCCTATACCCAGGAACTGATTACTTCGGTCGGTGGTATGACTGAACACGTTTTTCAGCATCTCCGGTGTTACATACTCAACCGCAATAGTAAGGGGCGATTTTGCAGATTCTGTAAATCCCGGATTTCGTGACTGTAAACTTTTGATTCGATGAATCTCCAAAACGGTCAAACGGGTATAAGATCCGGCGATCGGGGTACCCATTGCCGGTTTACACCCGTGCCAATCCACGTTCTCACTCTTTGCCCATGGGTATATGCTTGGCGCGAAATGGACATAAATCCTGAGGGATAAGTTAAACTGTCTGTGCTAAATTTATTACGTAAAAAAATACTTTCAACAAAATAGATTGAGAATTTATAAATTCTCTCTCTCTCTCTCTCTCTCTCTCTCTCTCTTTATATATACAGAAGGTTATTCTCAAGAACAAATGGCAAAGCCCATCAATGGAATTACAGAACGTGTGTCAGCTTGAAGTAACGGAAAGGGGAAAGTAACACGATTCTAAATAAATGCATTCAATAAATCTATTATTATATATTGATTTTAATTATCAAATAAAACATTATAGAGAAACCAAGGGTGTCTATTTACTTCTGTCAACCCTCTGTGTATGTGTGTGTGTGTGTGTGTGTGTGTGTGTGTATATATATATATATATATATAAATATTTTTTTGTCTCCATTACCTTCCTCAGCTGATTTACAGTTGCCGGAAGAAAGTTCACCGAAAGAAAATAAAAAAATACAAATTATTAATTTTTTTGTGAGGGTTTCTTTAAATTTTATATTTCTCGCCAAACTTTTTTTTTTATAAAGAGACAAAAAGAGAAAAAAGTCTGATGTTCTCAAATTAATTACAGTTGGACAGTTATGACTGTAAATCTTTGAAAAACTGTGCCTTTCTTCTATAAAGCTCCGATTAGATAGGTAATCTTTATATATATATATATATATATATATATATATATATATATATATATATATATAATACACAGGGTGTCCCAGAAGTCCCAGACGTCTGTCCAGAAGACCTAAAGACCAAAGTCTATAAGGTAATCAACAACATCCCAACTGAGCTATTCCCCAAAATTATGTCAAACATTTGTGTAAAGTTGAATATTTTGTTAGTAAAAATGGCGACTACACTGAACGTATTTAATTAATTAAAGTTAATAAACTCCCGTGTTTTATGTACGCATTGCGGTTGTCTCTTTGTTTTAATTCCTTTTTATTTAGTGGAGAACACTTATTTAGAAATATGAACCTTTGGGAGATTGACCTCTGTATATATATATATATATATATATATATATATACACACATTCAACTGCAAAGAACACGCAGTATAAATAACGTAAAGAACGACGCTTGTATAGGAGATATTCCGCGCAAGACGAGAGAGAGAGAACGGAACAAATGAAAAAATGAGGTAACCACCTGGGAATCGAACCCGGGATCTTCCGATTGCCGGTCAGACGCGATACCATTACACCATGGACCTCACTCTTCCAAATGCCGTAATTCTTCTACATACTCGCAGAAACCAATGCCCCAAGGGGGCACCTCCCGCATGCCGTAACATTATATACATTCAACTGCAAAGAACACGCAGTATAAATAACGTAAAGAACGACGCTTGTATAGGAGATATTCCGTGCAAGACGAGAGAGAGAGAACGGAACAAATGAAAAAATGAGGTAACCACCTGGGAATCGAACCCGGGATCTTCCGATTGCCGGTCAGACGCGATACCATTACACCATGGACCTCACTCTTCCAAATGCCGTAATTCTTCTACATACTCGCAGAAACCAATGCCCCAAGGGGGCACCTCCCGCATGCCGTAACATTATATACATTCAACTGCAAAGAACACGCAGTATAAATAACGTAAAGAACGACGCTTGTATAGGAGATATTCCGCGCAAGACGAGAGAGAGAGAACGGAACAAATGAAAAAATGAGGTAACCACCTGGGAATCGAACCCGGGATTCTGCGAGTATGTAGAAGAATTACGGCATTTGGAAGAGTGAGGTCCATGGTGTAATGGTATCGCGTCTGACCGGCAATCGGAAGATCCCGGGTTCGATTCCCAGGTGGTTACCTCATTTTTTCATTTGTTCCGTTCTCTCTCTCTCGTCTTGCGCGGAATATCTCCTATACAAGCGTCGTTCTTTACGTTATTTATACTGCGTGTTCTTTGCAGTTGAATGTATATAATGTTACGGCATGCGGGAGGTGCCCCCTTGGGGCATTGGTTTCTGCGAGTATGTAGAAGAATTACGGCATTTGGAAGAGTGAGGTCCATGGGGTAATGGTATCGCGTCTGACCGGCAATCGGAAGATCCCGGGTTCGATTCCCAGGTGGTTACCTCATTTTTTCATTTGTTCCGTTCTCTCTCTCTCGTCTTGCGCGGAATATCTCCTATACAAGCGTCGTTCTTTACGATATATATATATATATGCTGTATATACACGATGTCCCAGAAGTCTGGACTCATAGGGAAAATAGACATTATATTTTTAAAGTGAACCAAACACATTTTTAATGTCAGTTTTCCCTACAGTATTTCAGGAAAGAAAATACCCTGATGGTTAAATATACCATTTAAGAGAAGGCGGAACTGGTATTGTTACTTGTTTCCGGAAAAAGCCAGAGGGAAGCATGTCAGTTATTTCACGAACACGCCTCCCTCTGGCTTTTTCCTAAAACATGGCAATACCAGTTCCACCTTCTCCTGATTGGTATACTGAGTCATCAGGGTATTGTCTTTTTCCTCAAATATGTAAAAACTGACATTAAAAATATGTTTGTTTCACTTTAAAAATATAATGTCTATTTTTCTTATGAGTCCAGACTTCTGGGACACTATATATACACACACACACACACACACACACACACACCAGGTGTCAATCTCAAAAAAGTCCCTATTTCTAAATAAATGTTCTACACTAAATAAAAAGGAATTTAAACAAAAAGACAAACGCAATGCGCAGGTAAAACATCGGAGTGTATTAACCTTAATTAATTACATATGTAATTAATTACATATTCAACCTTACACAAATGTTTGACATAATTTTGGGGAATAACTCAGTTGGGATGTTGTTGATTACCTTATAGACTTTGGTCTTTAGTCTTCAAGTGTCTTAGGCTTGGTAGAATAGATCCTGTCTTTTATGTAACCCATTAAAAAAGTCACGGTGTGTGAGGTGAGATGAATATGGGGGGGGGGGGCGGTCATTTCATTGGCTCATGAAGGGAGATTAGTTGCCCGGAAAAATGCTTCCTCAAAAAGTTGCGAAATTCACAAGCAGTGTGTGGAGGTGCTCCATCCTGCTGAAACCACTGTGAATTTGGGGTAATACAGTTATCTCTCTTACTATAACCAAGTAAGGCCTTCTATGGCCTTACTATGTTATAGTCTATTGGTAGCGGTATCGTCTTCTCCTAATTTCAACGAAATTAGGAATAGTTATTGCTCAAAGTATGAAATGGTGAAAGAACGGTTTTAATATATAATATTTATTAGTTATTAAATTATGAAAGATTAGAAATGTATGGGGGTATATATATATTATATATATATATATATATGATACACACAGACCGTGCATGAAACAAGGAACTCTTCCAGGAAAATTAAATCCACTATAGTCCGAATAAGTAATGGTAAATGACAAATACTATAGTTTTTTTCTTTTTCACGATGCTAGCCCGACGTGGGCAACGGGTCACTCGCAAAGAGGTCCCAAAAATATAGCTTCCCTCACCAGCTATCTGCAAAGCAGATAGGATTCAGTTTTGGGATAGGATCTAGGGTTTAAAGCAGCCTAGCCCAGCTACATTTAAAACCTCAATATAAACAAAAGACTCGCTTCATTCCCATCATGAAACGGACATGTTACGTGCCTTGAAAAGTGGACGCTCAATTCTGCCAGTTGAGGTTTAAGTTTTGGTTTTTGGCTAAAAATATAATAGTTACCTCTTTTTCTTTGATGTACTCAATTTACGTGAAGGCAGCGAGTCTTTTGCTTATATTGAGGTTCTAAATGTAGCTGGGCTAGGCTGCTTTAAACCCTAGATCCTGTCCCAAAGCTGGATCCTATCTGCTTTGCAGATAGCTGGTGAGGGAAGCTATATTTTTGGGACCTCTTTGCGAGTGAAACTGGAAATTGAAACTATGGAATAACTTGCATGCCGATATAAAAAATATTGCGAATGTAAATTTGTTTAAAACCAAGTTGAAATCCCGATTAATAATGGCATACTAACAAAAATCTTGGATTAATGTCCACTAATAATGTTTAATATTGTCCATTAATATTGTTTAATATTGTAATACAGGTTTTAACTATTAATAATGCTTATTTACTTATTTATTTATTTATTATTATTAATTTATAAGAACTAACTGCTTATTTTTAGTAAGAGCCCAGTAAAGCCGAAAGCTAAAGGGCCAAATTAAATAAAAATAAATAGTCGACCTTCACAATTATTCATGTCATTGTAAAAATTGAAAATTGTAAAAAGTCTACTGTATTTATTTTATTATTAATAAAGGTTATTCAATTCAAATGACCCGTTGCCCACGTCGGGTTAGCATCATGAAAAAGAAAAAACTATAGTATTTGTCATTTACCATTACTTATTCGGACTAAAGTGGATTTAATTTTCCTAGAAGAGTTCCTTGTTCCATGCACGGTCTGTGCGTATCATAAAAAACCTCAGGGAACCATTCTGAGTTCATTCCCATATATATATATATGATTGATGCAAATCCACAAGGAAAAAGAAAAAAGAAAAATGATCCATTCATTCATTTCATGTGTTTAATTGTTTAATTGTGAAATTCATCCCATATATAATATATATATATAATAATATATATATATATAATATATATATGCAGAATAAAAACCGCCATCTGTTACCTTTCTGAAGAAGACACCCCAATAATAAAATATGCATCCATCATAAAATAATGGCCAAATAAAGAAAATAGGGGGCGGGCATTTTGGGTGGGGACACGCTATAATATATATATATATATATTATATTAGGGTGTCTCATTAATACATAGAAATTTTTTTTTTTCGATTTTCTCTTGCTCGCGAATGCTGCCCCGATTTCAATAGGCATAGAGGTTCTAAAAATCGAAAAATGATGGGAATCGAACAGTATTTAGAGGTCACTCAAGTTTAACACTTTCTTGTAGCTATTTAGGAAAAAAAGAAATTTCTGTCATTCTCTTATTCTCTTTATTTCTGAACAAAAATGAAAATAAACGAAATGCACCTTTCATTAATTGAAATAAGCGCGTATAAATGGATTGTTTTCATCATCAATCTGTCCTACACTACGTGATTTTACTCTTCAAGCTCTCGTCGTCTTGACGGGGATCAACTTCTGGTGAGCCCGAACCACCTTGAGGACGAATTGCTTCTGCTTCTCATCACGCGTGATGGTGGAATTGAATCTTTTCATCAAAGCGATACCACGCTCGGCGGCGTCATTGACCACCTTCAGGGCTTTCACCCTCTTTTGCGCCGTGATCCAATCCTGGTCATTGATCCAATCCTCTGGATCTTTCATGAGGAAGGTGGGAGACTCAGATTCTGGAAGGATCGCGCGGAAGAAGACTTCTTTGTTCTCCGGGTGACGAAGAGCTCGATGGATTGCTGTGGATTGAAGTTCTTCGGATCGACCCGCTTGAGTCCTTTCTTCGTGGCGGGGGATTGAAGTCGTTGGACCATCTATAGCTTCGTGTCCTTTGGAATGCGGTCGTCAAAGAAACCAAGCCCCACGAGATCCTCTGAGAGGTACCACAGGTGCCTTTTCAAGGCCATGGATGCCGTGTGGCTGACTTCCTTGTCAGGGTAGGCCTCGAGCAGGCGAAGGAACTCTAGGTCGTTCAGTGGAGCTCGATTCGAGACCATTGCCTCATTCCACTGCTTCACGTACGCGAGGGAGATGAACAAACACAGCCGCCGAAGTCCTCCTTCTTCCCTGGCTGTCAGGTCCAGTTGGTGACGGAACATGAAAATCTTGAGGGCATAGATGGCTTTAGCCATCCATCTGGCGTGGTGATAGGCCCCAGGCTGACGAAATCCCCCTGGACCTGACCGCCAAGGAAGCGGTAGGAAAGGATGAGGAGTTCACGGTAGTCTTCTCGGGGATGTGTGCCGTGGGAAAGCGTCTGCTGCAGGTATTTCTTCATGGAAGACGCTTGATTTGCCCAGTTGTCAGTTGTTGTGGGATTGCTTTCGTCACCGATGGACAAGAATGACCCTTTGTCAATGGAGGCCCACTGCTGTTGAAATCTTTTGAAGAGGAGAATGTCAGGGGAAGAGGACGGCCCCAGACATCGCACGAAGACATCCTTGAGTAAGATCTCCAAGACGTGGTGACGGCAAGCCAACCACAACATGGGACGGCCAAACTCCTGCTCAATGCGAACGCAAGCACCTTGGATCATCCCAGCGTTCACAGCTGTGGTGTCGAATCCCAGTCCAATGATTTTCTCCGAAATGCCAAAAGCCTGGACTTCCTGGAGTACGGCTGCAGCCTGTTCTTTTCCAGTGCCGTCCACCGCAACGGGTACACCAAGAAGCTCCTCGACTCCATCGCCCGTCACCACAACAGCAATCCGGTCAACCTCCTTCTTCTCCTTGGCGATATCTCCAACAGTTTCCCATCCCAGTGCAAGACTAAAGGACCAGAAGCTTCGAACTTTCGGTCAACTCTTCTCCCATCTCCTTTCGGATCTTGTTCCGTGTTCGATGAACAGTTGCTGGCGAGATTACCAGGTCATCCAGGTCATGACCCAAACTCTGAGCTGCTGCTGCAAAGGACGACGTTGCTTGTCTCACGGACATGTCGCGATCCCAAGCAGCGATGAGATTTGGGTCCGTGAGGGCATTCATTCGCCTTTTCTTTTGAGTCTGGGCCTTGCTGGTGCTGGGCGCTTGGTACGTCTCGTCGTCATCATCCTCGTCTTCCGTGTTCATTTCAGTGCTGCTACCATCCACCTCCAAGATCGCTACCTCCATGAGCTGTGTCACCCCAGCATCCCATTTACTCTTCCTAGCCGTGGCTGCAAGATCCCTCTTCCGCTTCACAGCTTTCTTCTTCGCTGTCTTCTGGTCCACCCCCGCAAGACTTGACGACATCCTGTCTTCCCTCTGCGAGGTGAGAAAATCCTTGTCCTCCTGGGGGACCTTGGAGGAGGATAGCGCTGAGGAGTGAGCCACGTCAAACACGTCTTCCAAATCCGACTTGAACATCCCCTCCTTGTACCGGTAACCCTCTTGCGGCTTTGTCCTGTTCTTCTTGAGTGCGTCGTAGGTATCGATCAACTTCGCCAGCTTCTCCCCTGCGTACTTCTTGGTGGTAGTTGGTATGTTGGCCTTCTCCCAGATGGTTTCCACCACCAGGCGAATGCTCTCCGATTTGGTCTTCCTTCCCTCTTGGTCTTGGTGGTGGTGGAAGTAAAGGAGCAGGCATTGCTCCTTCGATGGAAGTCGTGGACAAACAATCGCTGCAATTGGGGCCTTGTCCAGCAACCACAACTGGTTTCCTGCTCTAGTAACCATCACCTGCGAAAGAGAAGAAAATCTTGTATAAGTGAAACAGAAGTGGCGAACTTGAGTGACCCCTAAAAATCCTCCTACAGCTGTCAAATTTTGTGATAACAATCCTTTATAAAGGTGTAATACGGGCAAGCGTCGCCCCGACCCGAAATCCTCCATTCGTATATTTGAGACACCCTAATATATATATATATATATATATATATATATAAACGGGCTGAGCTCTGCCAGGATAACATGAGCACCCTTGTAAGAGAAAGTAAATATTGTTCTGTCCCCTAACACACTTATCATGTAGAAGAGAATAAGGCAAACAGTTAATTAGTGTTGGATAACTTTTCTTCGCTGCTCATTAACGGCTTAAAAAGGACGTTTAAACACGGATGCACCGAATTTTTTTAACGGAGAATGATCAAAATTTTTAGTAAACGGCACTTAATGCAATTTCAGTATCCGTTAGAGCTGTTACAGATGAGGAACGAGGTCTTTGTTTCATCAGCTGTTGGTGATGCAGAAGACTCGCAAATGTTTTCAACAGGTTTTTGTCAGGGATTTCGGGGACCCATGGAAGACCCTACAGACCCCCCCTTTTTTTTTTAATAAATATGATGCATTTAGCTGAATTAATACGTCCCTCTAAAATTAAAAGGTTAGTTTATTAAATATTCAAAACCTGTGTCCATACCCCATCAATTAAACCCACAGTTCTGAACTGTGGGCCTCAACAGGATTTGTGAAATATCTGATTAGCCATACACCATACCCATATTTGACAGAGACCTTTCCAAGAACAAAACAGACCTTGGAAATACCATATATATATATATATATATATATATACTTACTTTGTGTGAGTTCGAACGACGGTTCAGGATCGACCTGCGGCCGACCCCCTCTGCAGCATCCCGCCTCCTTTGCGGGATTTAGTGAAGGAAGGAATTGCTGTCTGATCTCCTCCTGCCCTCGTAGCCAGCCACGCATCGCTGGTCAGGGAATTTGCACAAGAATCTGTCCAGCTGGTTCTTGAAGTTATTCAGGTCGGTGTGCTGGAGATTCCTTACTTCTTTTGGTAGGGCATTGAAAAGCTTTGTGCCCCGTATTCTGAGGGTATTTTCCATTCTCATTTTCATGGGGCCCTGTCCCACAGCAGCTGGGACTGTACAAAATCTGCCTCTTCTGTCATTCCAGTTTGTTTCTATTTAATTTCTAAGGTTAGGGACAAGGTCCTCAAGTATTTTCCATATGTATATTATTGTGTATCGCTCGCGCCTTCTTTCGAGAGAGTAGAGTTTCAGTGATTGTAGTCGAGACCAGTAGTCTTCACCTTCCGTTTCCTCTATCTTAGATGTAAAAGTCCTTTGTATAGCTTCATTGTTCGCAATGTCTCGTTTTCTGTGTGGGTTTGTGAGTACTGAGCAATACTCAATTATTGGTAGGACTAGTTTTGATGTTACAGTGCTCTCTGAATTCTGTATCCGACAACATTATTACTCCAAGATCCCTGACTTGTGGAATTAGTTTTATCTGTTTGTCTTGTAGAGTTTTGTACCTTTTATTCTGCAGCTCCTTGTTATTACCATATCTTAGAAGTTGGAATTTTTCTTCGATGAACTTCATATTGTTGTCTTCTGCCCACTGGAATAATGTTTCAATGTCGTTTTGTAATTTTCCTATGTCACCTTCGTTCACTATTTCCTTACATAGCTTTGTGTCATCTGCGAAACATGATACAATACTGTCCTTAATATCTGCATCAATATCTGCAATCATCATTATGAACAGCAAGGGAGCTAATACTGTCTCTTGTGGGACAGAGCTCACGACTTCCGAAACTTCCGAGTTAACTCTGTTTACCACCACTCTTTGTGTTCTTTGCGTCAAGAAATTAAATATGCATCTTCCTAGCTTTCCAGTAATTCTTGTATTCTTAAGTTTGCGTGCTATAATTCCATGGTCACATTTATCGAAGGCTTTTCCAAAGTCAGTATATATTACATCTTCATTTTGTCCTCGACACAATGTTTCCAGTATTTTCTCCTGGTGGTCTAATAGCTGTGATAGACATGATATTCCACATAGCGGTTTGGCAATAATCTCTTTACATTTCTTCAGAAAAGTGGCACTCCATGTGTCTGGCCCTGGCGCTGAATTGTCTCGCATCTGTGATAAAGCCTTAATGACATCTTCTTCCATGAACTCGAAGTCTATTAATAGGTTTGTGCCGGAATTTGTTCTCAGCTGATTTGTATCTGTCGAAAACTTCGTCTGGGTTTTCTGCTTCTATCTCGGCCTTAGGGGTGCTAAACACGGAGTTAAATTGTTCTCTAAGCAGTTCGCTTATTTTTTCCGGGTCATTTGTGTATTTGGCTTCCCCGTCTATCAACGGACCAATACTCTCCTTACACTGCATTTTCCTTTTCGCAAATGTGTAGAAGTATTTTGGGTTATTTTTATGTTTTCTACTAGCTTGTTTTCCTCCTCGTTTGTCTTATATATGAATGTTTGCTTTAGATCCCTTTCTATTTCGCCAAGTTTCCTCTCTAGGTTTAGTTTCTTTGCATCAGTTCTGCATCTGATTCTGTTTATTATATATATATATATATATTGCAACCAAAATCAGTAATGCAGTGTGGTTGTGTACATACCGTATATTTGTATGAGAACAGAAAATTTCTCTTCTTTTACGTTTCAGACTCGAGATGCATCCATCTTTTTTTTATGAAGAGTAAAATAATGTCATATTTTTTACTTGTATGTCAGGATTTTTGTACAATAAATTTAAAGGTAGAAGTTTAGTATCTGAGGTATACGAACCATTTTTAGTGTGTGTGCGTATGTGTGTGTGTGTGTGTGTGTGTGTGTTGTGTGGTGTGTGTGTGTGTGTGTGTGTGTATTTTCCACAACATTAACTGCCTCATTGCCTTCTTACGAAACTCAAATTATATAAAATTTCAAAATCGTTCAAACGAGAAATCTTTATAATTTAAAACTACAGCAACAACACCAATAATAATAATAATAATAATAATAATAATAATAATAATAATAATAATAATACTCTAAATTACAAAAAGCTCAATTAAGGGAAATGAAGCCCCACTAAGACATTAATTTAGT
>JAJOZX010000881.1:1007500-1035000 GCA_023014485.1 Bathynomus jamesi | reverse complement strand
CAAATTTGATGCAACTTTTAACTGCGTTTTGTGGCGTTTTTTACTTTTGTCGCTTAGCCACTTCTTCCTAGGAGGGCTTCATACGTTTAAGTAATTTCGACATTATATGCTAAGGATTTAAAAAAAAATATTCCTTGCTTTTGCTCCGTTCAATATATTAAAATTTTGGAACGGCGTCATACAGGGTGTTCAAAAAGAAACGGGATTTGGTGAAGGAGGGAATTGTTTTCTGATCTTCTGCCCTCGTAGCCAGCCACGCATGGCTGGTCAGGGACTTTGCACAAGAATCTGTCCAGCTGGTTCTTGAAATTATTCAGGTCGGTGTGCTGGAGATTTCTCACTTCTTTTGGAAGGACATTGAAAAGCTTTGGGCCCGTATTCTGAGGGTATTTTCCATCCTCGTTTTCATGACCCCTTGTCCCACCGCAGCCGGGACCGTACAAAATCTGCCTCTTCTCTCATTCCAGTTTGTTTCTATTTCATTTCTGAAGTTAGGGACAGAGCCCTCAAGTATTTTCCATATGTATATTATTGTGTACCGCTCGCGCCTTCTTTCAAGAGAGTAGAGTTCCAGGGATTGTAGTCGAGACCAGTAGTCTTCACCTTCCGTTTCCGCTATCTTAGACGTAAAAGTCCTTTGTATAGCATGAATGTTCGCAATGTCTCTTTTTCTGTGTGGGTTTGTGAGTACTGAGAAATATTCAATTATTGGTAGGACTAGACTCTTCCATAATTTGAGCATGATGTTTGCTTTTCTGCTGCGGAAGCTCCTCCAGATGATTCCCATTATTTTTCTAGCCGTTGTGATTTTGATTTTATAGTGCTCTCTGAATTCTGCATCGGACGACATTATTACTCCAAGATCCCTGACTTGTGGATTTAGTGTTATCTGTTTGTCTTGCAGAGTTCTGTACCCTTTTTTCTGTAGTTTTGTGTTATTACCATAGCTTAGAATTGGAATTTTTCTTCGTTAAACTTCATATTGTTGTCTTCTGCCCACTGGAATAATGTTTCAATGTCGTTTTGTAATTTTCTTATGTCATCTTCGTTCAATATTTCCTTACATATATTTGTGTCATCTGCGAAGCATGATACAATACTGTACTGTCCTTAATATCTGCATCAGTATCTGCAATCATTATTATGAACAGCAAGGGAGCTAATACTGTCCCTTGTGGGACAGAGCTCACGACTTCCGAAACTTCCGATTTAACTCCGTTTACCACCAGTCTTTGCGTTCTTTGCGTCAAGAAATTAAATATCCACCTTCCTAGCTTTTCAGTAATTCCTGTATCCTTAAGTTTGTGTGCTATGATTCCATGGTCACATTTATCGAAGGCTTTAGCAAAGTCTGTATATATTACATCTATGTTTTGTCCTCGACACAATGTTTCCAGTATTTTCTCCTGGTGGTCTAGTAGCTGTGATAGGCTTGATCTTCCCGCACTGAAGCCATGTTGATTTGGGTTGTGTGTCTTTTTATTGTAAGTAGTAGGTAGTTTTGCCTCTAATTATACGTTCAAAACACCTTAAAAGGTGTGAAGTGAGAGCCACTTGCCGATAATTTTGGGGCATTGCTCTGTTACCACTTTTAAATAGCGGGGGGCAATGTTCGCGTTCTTTAAGGGGAGTAGAATTTGTCCTGTGTCGAGTGATTTCCTCCACAGTAAGTATAGCGGTTTTACAATACTCTCTTTGCATTTCTTCAGAAATGTAGCACTCCATGCGTCTGGCCCTGGCGCTGAATTGTCTCGCATCTGTGATAAGGCCGTAATTACATCTCCTTCCGTGGACTCGAAGTCCATTAATAGGTTTGTGCCGGAATTTGGATATAATCATCGTAACCTAACCCTTTCTCTTTCTGTTTCGGGTTGCGTTTCCTTTTATGAACACCCTGTATAATATTTTCAGTTTTATATAATATAACATTCGTCCAGAAATTAAACGTTGTGAAATGAAAAATTATTATCGGAAACATTTTAAAAATGTTTTTAAAAATGAACAACGAAATTACAAAAAAAAAAAAAAAAACAAAAAAAAAAATTCTGGGAATATTTTTAACACTTTAAACATTTTAAAATTAGAAACAACAGGTCATTTTCATGAACGATAAATCGATGATAAATTTATCAAGGCATATATATATATATATATATATACACAGGGTGTCCCATAAGTCTGGTCTCATAGGAAAATTTATTTTAAGTTAAATCTACAAATGTAATACAGTTGAACTGAAACAAATGTTCAAATTGATGTCTTGTTTTGGGACCCTTTTTTTTTTCGTTGCAGGTAGAAAAGGTCTCCGGAGGCCTTTTCCTCACGAGTGTAACTCACTTCTATATTAGCCATTCCGTGTTATTCTACCTGCAACTAAAAAAAGGTCCCAAAGCAAGACATCAATTTAAACATTTGTTTTAGTTCTAATGTATTAATTTGTAAATTTAAGTTAAAATAAATTTTCCTATGAGACCGGACTTATGGGCAATGTTCCCTCTAATTTTTTTTAGTCCCTAACCTAACCTAACCTAACCTAACCTAACCTAACCTACGTGTGCGCAAGAAATTTTCGTTGTGCATGCATTTAGATTCATGGTGAAAAATTGTGCAAACTTTTCTGAGCGCTATTATCTTCAAAATAAAATATATATAAATATTAAATACTTAATAAATATTATTTCCATAAGGTGATAGCTCTATCATTACGATACTATTAAATGGATATTAAAAAACTGTTTACAATATTATATATTCTTAAAAAAGAAAACATTTTATCCATTCTAAAAATGTGAATAAAATAAAAATAGTAAAATAAAATTCAACAAAATAAAGAAATAAAATAAAAATAACATTAATTGAAAATTACTATTTTAGTTATCATTTCTCAAAACAATTTTTAGCATTTGGCAATTTAAAATAGACTATCAAGATTAATACATGATTTTGTCCGTTCACAAAATAGGAATAAAATAAAAAATAATTTTATTTTTTATGAATTATGAGATAATTGCTATTCGTTTTTATGCAAAAATAAGAAAGAGAAGGTTTATATTCAATGCAAATACATAGAGTAAAAAAAATCCGTATTGCGTAATTGCGCGGACGTCGGCGAAGTTGGGTGGAAGGGGTTAATACTTAAAAGAACGACTATAAAGTATGTTGATGCAAATGGTCAGACCTTGTGTGACGGGATATTTTTGAAATTACTTCATTTACTGTCGTGACTCATGATAAGCTTGAGCCTGTGCGCATTTTATTTTGCTGTGTGCGCGGGTTTCACAACGCGTGTGCGCGCGCACACGCGCACACCTTAGAGGGAACATTGCTTATGGGGCACCCTGTATAATATATATACAGTCGAATTTGAATCTGTTTTATAGCTATTTCTCTGCAAATATGACTATTTTTTGCAACACTTGTTTTTTTTGTTTTTTTCAATTTTGTGCATGATAACGAAGTTTGGTATCACCCCTCAAAACCCCGTTTCTAAAAAAATAATTGTTCCACTCGTTGGACCGATTATGGAACGATTTTTTGGTAAGTTGAATGGTCTATCATAGAAGCTGTTGCAACATTTTTCCTTTCTGGATCAATTTTGAACCAGTTTTTATCGAGATTAGGAATATAATTGGTTCAAAATCGTTCTAGAAGGGAACGATGTTCAACGGTTCCTATGATAGACCATTCATTTTGCCAAGATATCGTTCCATAATCGGTCCAGCAAATGGAACAATTACATTTTCTTAGAAAAGGCATTCTGTATGGAAGAACTTTACAATGTACAGAGTGCTTCAGAAGTTGCGCACCATATCTATAGGTGCAGATGACCTGAATTTGTGGTGCGCTTCTGAGACACCCTGTACAATTATCTCAGATTGTCTGTTTGCAAGAAATTGGCTGAAGATTTAAAATATACGAAAAAAATATCGAAAATTTTAAAATGAGAAAAAAATCATAATTGGTTGGAAAAATAATAATCCGACAATGAAACAAATAGTGTATTCGCCATTATTATTATTATTATTATTATTTATTATTATTAGTCACATCATTTCCCGACCAATTATGAATTATTGCTGGATTTTAAAAAATTTCCATATATATTATTTTTCAACGAACGCATTTCATGGACGAACTTTTTTCCTTCCCCCAACTGCAGTGCGTTTCGTGCATTTAATAAATCTGAGAAGAAAAAAAATAACTAACTCCTCTTTTAACGCAGTGTTACCCTATTTCACCAAAACAGAAAACGAACACTTCAGATTTATCAGACTTGTTTATTGGTAAAAATAAGGAAATTGCGATACTGGAGAAAAACTTTGGTCGTTCAAAGGTATTAAGAAAACCATTTTCTCTATGACGCGCAGAATGTTCTTAGCTTCAACCCTGTAATAGATGAGAGACAGTTTAGTTAATTTTATTCCGGCTAACGACAGACGATTTTACGCAGTTTTAAGGAGGACACCATAATCTATTTATAAATTTATAAATGAGGGTTTGTTTATTATAAGCCTTTAAAGGAAAGTGGTCATTTTGTTAATTTTATTCTAGCTAATGCCAGACGAATTTTATTTAATATTAAAGAAGGTCTTATATACAGGGTGTTTCAAAAATCCCTGTGTACCTTGAAAAATCCTGTATCTATACCCATTCAAGGGTATAGCTGTCCTTTATAAACTTAGTCTTTTTTTTTAACTTATTTCTACTTTTATTTAATATCTTAATAATATTTTTATTAAGAAACTGCCAAAAAAATTTAAAAAATATTACATCTTAATTAAATATAATATTATACAGAAATTACATCAAATGTTTATGAGGAAGTTAAAAAATGTTGACAAGCGTTACTAAGTCTAAGTACTCAAAATACATCAGTAATGTCATAAATAATTTTTGTTAGTGCATCTCTCATTCCAAATAAAATTAAGGTAATCTCTGTTAATACCCCCCCCCCCACCCCCCCCACCCCCCACCCCAAATAATTAAGTTAATTTCCGTTAATATTTTTTTCATTCCAAAAAAATTTGCAATTTCTGTTAATATTTTTCTCATTTGAAAGAATTTTAATTTTTTTTAACATTTTTTGGTCATAGAAGCGAAGTGAAGAGAATGAAGTTCGGGGGTTCGAATCTAGATGATGCTAGTAACAATAATAAAAGAGTTAAAGCCGACGGGCAGCATTTGTTGGTCTGAGCTCTGTGCCAGTTTCTAGGCTCTCTTCAATCATTATATACTCGTATAGTATTTTCATTTACTTTTCTTTGGTAGTTTTTTTTCGTGTAACAAAATATCTGTTTCGTCGTCAGGCTAACCTCGAGCGGATCTTTAATAAAAGGTCCTTGTTCACCCAAAGTTTTCTAGTTAATGACAACAGAATAAACTCATAACAAATTAATAACAAATAACAAATAATAATAATAATAATAATAATAACAAATAACAATAATAATAATAATAATAATAATAATAACAAATAACAATAATAATAATAATAAATAATAATAATAATAATAATAATAGGAGTAAAAATAAGAACGCAGACGAAAATAATACTGATACTAATATACTAATACTAATATTAACTCAATAGTGTCCATTGGTAGAATTTCCTACCGCCAAAATTGTTTATCATTAGTGCATCACTTTTTCTTGTATTCATTTGATCTTCGGTATGAGTCACTGATATGACGCAATCTTTTAGATTCTCAAATCGATCCATTTTCAATGAATAGACTATTTCCTTTTAAAAGGAAATGGATCGATTTGAGAATTTAAAAGATTGCGTCATATCAATGACTCACACCGAAGATCACGTGAATACAAGAAAAAGTGATGCAATAATGATAAACAATTTTGGCGGTAGGAAATTCTACCAATAGGAACTAATGGGTTAATATTGATGTGTGTGTATGTGTGTGTGTAACCCAAGATAAAAACAAAATTCATATTTACGCTGATAAATCTTTATTCTTCCCTGTGTGAACATCGCCAAAACTTGTATACAAACACAGAACTCTCGTGACCTGAATAGAGATCATTAGAGGACCATCATATTACCTCTGGCGTTATTCTATCTACTGTAGAAGGGGGAAAAGCCCTTTATGTTAATATTATATTTTATATGCAAAACACGTTTTATCCAAAGACGGTTTAGATGCTAAACCTTCATAAATTTACTACGTTCTATGACCAACTTTGTCTATTTAAATGGCTGAAAGAGAGCATCAATATACACGCCAGCAAAATTGCTTTATAAACTACTGTGTGTATATATAATGCTAGACATACTGTAATACCAACCAATTTTTTTTTATTGTGTGG
The DNA here is from genome assembly GCA_023014485.1 of Bathynomus jamesi. Taxonomy (NCBI): domain Eukaryota; kingdom Metazoa; phylum Arthropoda; class Malacostraca; order Isopoda; family Cirolanidae; genus Bathynomus; species Bathynomus jamesi. Next base: position 1,028,679 of record JAJOZX010000881.1, on the reverse strand, counting down.
AAGGATGTACAGCTGGGTTTTACTGTGCGCTTGAGTTTCGTTAAAATACGAAGTTAAAGCAATTTATGGGCCATCCTGTATATATATATATATATATATATATATATTTTTTTTTTTCCAGTCAATATTTTAATTGGAATGAATTGAAGTTGTTGTTGTTGTCGTTGTTGTTGTTGTTGTTTCGAAGGAAAAATCTCAGGAAATAAAAAAAAAAAATATTTTCCAACTAAAAATATGTTCTAATATTTCGTCCATATTTGCATTCAAAATCATAAATATGAAAATGTGTTAATTTTTCAATTTAAATACATTCATCAATTAAATTCAGCTTTTAATTAAGGTGTTTGGAATTGTTTTTGTGAATGTACTCTGAATTATGTTCTCTTGGGCTAGTTTAAGTGGCACATATGTTTTTTTTGTCCAAATGTACTAAATTGGCATCTAAAGAACATCTACTGAAGTTATCTAGTATAGCGCTAAGATCTATGATATATAGTTTTGTATACACACACACACACACACACACACACTGCGCCCTCGATATATGCGTCTTCAGCATATGCGAAGACCCTATTTCTACCAAGAATTCAGCATATGCGGGAAAAATTCGCATTTATGCGCCACCTAGTGTGAAATATTGCTGAGCCGCTGAGCGCACCGATGCCGTGTTCCCGCCAAACAACAACAGTCTCGCATAAACCGTTATAGCGTGTGCGTTGTGCTCTAGACTGTGTTGTGTTTTTCATTATTTTTTAGTGCTTTTTCCAGTTTTGTCTTACTGTTTATTGTAGACATGGCTTCTAAACGTCCTCTGCCAATACTGGGCCTTCAGCTTACTATGTCCTTTAATATTTATACTGTACAGTATTGATGTAATATAGCATTACTGTTATCTTGTTGAATGTTTTTGGTATAAAAAAGTGGCATATTTATTGTTGGGGGTGCCGGGAGGGTAAAAAAAAAACTGGTTGTGGAACGCATCCCTATTTTTTTCATTTAACTATAAGTTCGATATATGCGAATTTGCATTATGCGAGGTTTTAGCAGAACCTATCCCTCGCATATATCGAGGGCGCAGTATATATATATATATATATATATAATATATATATATATATATATATATATATACAGAGAGAGAGAGAGAGAGAGAGAGAGAGAGAGAGAGAGAGAGAACATAGCAAGAGTACAAGAGTAGAGTTAGACAAACATTTAATATGTATCGCTCAAGGTAGTCCTCAAATAATAAATGTACATCAGAAGCGTTGTACTCCGGCGTTGTGGTCATGCTATTTGCGTCGCTTCTACGATAATTTAGTGAAGTTAAGCGACGTTTAATCTATTCAGGTCGTTGGGTGGGTAAGCCTCCTCTATACGTTTTGAACTATACACTAGATGCTGTACCTACTCATGGCTCTGATTCCGCATTAAGCTGTATGTCCCTCTGTCATACGATTTATTATATTATTCCATAGAATTATGTAATAAATAAATAAATAAATAAATAAAAAAAAATATATATATATATATATATATAAAATTTACAAAAGTATATAGACACCTTCGGCTTTTCCCATAGATCTTTTATGATAAGGGAATAAATAATAGACTTACTGTATCAATAGATTTAGAATGGTGTTGCTTTTCCCCTTGCATTATGTAAAGATAACATACGTTTTGGCATTCCAGCGATGAACTTTGCCATTTCTTCTTGAAGACAATCATTATGGTGTCTATTTATTTTTGTCAACCCTTTAATTTAAACAATATAGAAAGGATATTTAAAATGTTAATTTACATACCAAATTTATTTTACGTAACTTGATTTTTTTTTTTTTTTTTTTAACTATTCGCTAAACTGACCCTAATCGTGTTTCCTCTCATTAACGCTTTATCACCGAAAGGGACGAATTGGTAATGTTTCGAGTATACGCAAATAACCGTATAAAAGGGCAGTAAATGGTTACCAAGACATTCCTCCAAGTTTTTAGAGGAATTTACGAAGTTTCGAGTTAATTACACTCCACGAATAGAGTCAATAGGGTTATCCAGTCCGTTTGGAAAATCAAAGGGTTGACCCATAACGACCCGTAAGCCTTGAAAATTGCATTCACGGTTTGAACCCGGGGAATCAAAGGGGCACTTCCCATACACCCGGTCCCCAGGGTGGGGGATATCCTTTAATCAATACACAGCAGATGGATCTCAATGGTGATACTGGAAAATCTAGTAAAGTATCAAGAACCCAATTTTACGGAAGAAAAACCTTGTAAAGATTATTTTTGAGGTTTTAAACCAAATTGTTACGATGACAAAAACTCAGAAATGGATTAGAATTTATTGAACCATTATGTACCAATAAGCAGTGGCGGATTCAGGATTCCTCCAGGAGGGAGGAGGGTGCGGGTTTACCAATTAAATTGTAATTTGTCAAATTTGAAGTTTAAGAGGATTTAGAGGAATACATTAGATGTCAAAATTAGTCATTTTTTAGGATGCCAAAATTAGATATTTTTTAGGATGTCAACGAAGGTTGATGTACCATTTTGATTTTCTAATACTAAATATTACAAAAAATGTTTTTATCTTTATATATATATACACACACACACACACACACACACACACACACACATATATATATATATATATTAGGGTGGTCCAAATCCATAGGGGGAAATTTCAAAATTGTCTTAGATAGTCTCCACAAGTGTGGTTTTTGTCCATTTAGTGTCCACATGGTCTGTGCAAAATTGCAGCGTGATTGGTGAATATTTAGAGGTCGCCCCACTCTGAATATATATATTATATAATGTACTTTTTCTTGCGTAGGTCCAATGGCTCAAACTCGATCAATTCCAAAAGTTTGGCTTCTAGGGATGGCAACTGGAACTTTATCCACGTCAAGGCTCCCTACATGCCTTGACGCCTCCTCTTGGGGCAATACCACCACATCAATCAAAAGCAAACCACCTCCGACAGTCTGAACCAGGCATGCCAGAGGGTGATTGAAGTCTGGACCCGAGCGCGGATCCCAACTCAACGGATCGACTCCTGTGTCCGTAAGCTTTCAAAGCTTTTAGACTGCTACAAAACACTCAAGAAGCACAGGACCAGGCAACGTGCCAGCGATAGAATGAATGAAGACATCTTCAAAGCGGACATCCAGGAACTGTTTGACATCGCAACCAGTGATGCCATGAGCACAATCGTCAACGTTGAGGACCGAAATTTCCTGTCCATGCAGCGCAAGGACGTCAATTCTTGCAGCATGGCTGGCATTGATAAGGAAACGACTACACAAGAGGACAGAAAGCGATCCAGAATGGAGAAGGAAGCCAAGAGGAAGGCAAGGCATGAAGCAACACAGAAAGATTTGGAAGAAGCAGGAGTGTCATCAATTGATCTTTCCTCTTCTTCTTCTTCCCTTTTTTCGCAAGACGACGACGACTATAGACCATCGGTTCCGATTCCTTCTTCGTCTGAAGCTCCGGCACCAAAGCGTCCCAAGAACAAGGTTACGAACATTTTCCAATCTCCAGAAGTCATTGGAGCAATGGATCGCACCAATCTTTCTGACCGGAATGCTGTTTTCGTAACTGGAGCTGTATTACAGGCCGCGGGGCATGATCTGTCTGGGATGACATGCTCTCGGAGCTCTATTCATCGCTACAGAGAAAGTGGGCGAGAACAGGCAGCTCGAGAAGACCTAGAATCATTCTCTCTAGAAGACCTTGTCCTTCTCCATTGGGACGGAAAGCTTTCCCCGGCATTGAAGGGAAGAAGACGAATGTGCATCGGATAGCAATCCTTATAACATTCAATGGACAGGAGAAGCTGCTTGGTGTCCCAAAGATGAAACAAGGAACTGGAGAAGCACAGGCCCAGGCATGCCTTCAAACTATGAAATTATGGAACGTGGAACAGCATGTGAGAGGTCTCGTCTTCGATACCACTGCGTCAAACACGGGTTTACATCGCGGAGCCTGTGTCAGGATTGAAGAAGCATTGGGTCACGAGCTAGTTTGGATCGGTTGTCGACATCATATACTTGAAGTCGTACTTGCTGATGTCTTTGCCTCAATATTTGGCTCAACAGGAAGTCCTGAAACAGGCCTTTTTAAGCGATTTCAAAAGGAATGGCCATCTCTCTCCCACGAAGCATTTGTCTCAGCATCGGACAGCTTGTTCGAGAACCCTCAACTCCAAAAGATGAGAAAAGAGATGCTCACTTACTTACCTAACGCTCTTCAGGCAAGCCAACCTCGTGACGACTACAAGGAGTTCCTTGAACTATCTTTGCTCTTCCTGGGGGGAAAGACTGGTGGTCAACTCTTTATCCGAGCTCCGGGTCCCATGCACCACGCGAGATGGATGGCGAAGGCGATTTATGCGCTCAAAATCTACCTCTTTCACTATCAATTCAAGCTCACAGCACGCGAAGAACGAAACGTGACTCAGCTGGCTTTATTTGTCAGTCTGATTTACGTCAAGTACTGGCATGAAGCGCCAATGGGGACACAAGCTCCTCTCAATGATCTCAAAATGCTGCATCTTCTGGAAAAATATCCACACGGAGGAGCTGCACAAGCGGCGAAGACAGCTCTAAGACGCCACCTGTGGTACTTGTCGGAGCATCTGATTGGACTGGCCTTCTTCGATAATAGGATCGATCCTGATACCAAAAGGAGAATGGTTCAACACCTCCAACATCCCCAAAAGAATGGCTGCCCCCGACGAATCGACATGGCGGAAGCTGGTGTTGAAAATGATGTGGCATCCTTCATCACGAAAAGGACATTGACCCTCTTTGATGCCTTAAAAGTTGGAGGTAAGGAGGAAGCGCGCCAGTTACTTCAAAAAGATCCACGGGAATGGCCAAATGACAAGAACTACAGGGAACTTAGAGATCGCGCCTTAAAGATGAAAGTCGTAAATGATGCTGCCGAGCGAGGTATTGCTCTCGCACAACGCTACAATGACACATTGACACGAAACGAGGACCAGAAGCAGTACCTCCTACAACTCGTAGCCGCCCACCGAAAACAGATACCATACCATCCAAGGCGACTCTGATGCAGAAGAAATAATGAAGATACACCCATTATCATGTCCTATTGTCTTACTGTTTCTTTCATATTCTTTGAGAACCAAAAAAAAATTTAGTTATTCAGTTGTCTATATATTTTCCCAAATTTTCAAAAAGGGGGCAAGTGGGGCGACCCCTAAATATTAACCGAATAACGTGAAACTTTGCACAAATACTGTCCACCCAAGAGGCATAAAACCAACCTTGTGGAGAGAACTTAGTCGATGCTTTAACCTTTTGGACCACCCTAATATATATATATATATATATATATGTATACACATTTTTTCTATGCATTTTTTCCATGGTCGGGGGCCTCAGCACCCCTGGTTCCCCCTTTGAATCCGTCACTGCTAATAAGAACTAAAAGGAAACTTTAAAAAATCTAAACTTTTGTGAGTTGACACTTTCGAGGTTTTGAAAAATATTAGCGTCGATATGGTGGGATTTTTCAGACGAATGACGAGAGTGGCTACTTCATTGCTTAGTTACGGAAAGAGATACCATCGATTACAAAAGTCAGGATTCACTGAGACGTAGAGTATAGGTGGGGCCCAGCGTACACAAACTTCTTTAACCGACTGTACAATTAAGTTGTCTAATAGGAAGCCGTGAAACAACACTATGCTAACACCATCTTTCCCTTTAGCTTAAAACTCAAACAAAAGATTAAAATAATAATAATAATAATAATAATAATAATAATAATAATAATAATAATATTAATAATAATTTCAATTTTGAATTTTTTTTTATTTATTTATTTTGTAGTTCAATATTTTATTATGTAATAATTGCCGTGAAGATGATTGACGCGAATAATCGAAGATTTGGAGTTGTTAATAAAAAGGATTTTTCTAAAACAATGACACTAAAATCTCTTTAAAAAATATTTATTTTAAATTTAAAAAAAAAAAGGATAAAAAGTTGTTCACAAAGGTCGAAAACGAATTAAAGGATGGTAAAAAACTTCAAGCTGACATCAACTTTTACTATTACTACTACCGTATTACTACTACTATCGTACTACTACTACTACTAACCAGTGGCGGCTCGTGACTAAAAATTCTAGGGGTGCTGTCTCTAAGAATGGGTTGAAATAATTACTGAAATAAAAGGATGAGCATTGAGCAATGAATAAAAGTTTCAAAAGTTATTGAAAAAGTTATTCAGTGAGCTCATCCTTATATTGTTCTTGATTATTTCAATTGTAAATAACAAATTTAGGGGTGCTGCAGTTCCGCAGTGCCTACCGACGAGCCGCCACTGCTACTAACAATAATAATAATAAATATAAAATTCAAGCAGCGGTACGGGAATCGTTGGATTGGTCGTGCTGGTCCAATTTCGTGGTCCTCGAGATCTCTGGACCTAACCCCGTTAGATTTCTTTTTATGGAGCTTTATGAAAGAGATGGTCTACGAGACCAAAGTACAAACGAGAGAAGAACTCTTGCGTCGGATTATGGATGCCGCTGCTTACATACGAGAACACAACGAAATGATTCAATGGGTAGTGGACTCTTGTTTGGAACGAGCGAGGCTGTGCAATGAAAACCGAGGCGGACATTTTGAACATTTATAAGATGTATCTCATAAAATGTAATAATAAATACATCAGATTAATACTCTCGTTTAGTTTTTTCCTTGCACCTTAAAATGTCCGTAGCTCCGCAACGGTTGGAAATAGCACCGATGTTGTATTAACTTTCTTACTCGATATCACTCCACAAATCACCCTCCAAAGTATGGCAGACCGGTTGTGAAACATCCTGTATACTACACAGTATGAATAGTTAATGAATGCATGGAAAATAACGTTTTATATGAATTTATATTTAGGATAAAAACAGACACGTATATTTATTTTATATGCATGCAATGTGTGGTGTATGTATAGTAGTGCGTAAATTGGATTAACTTGCCAAAACGAGGGTGATACAGAAAATGAAATGTTATGGTGGGAGGCAATCAACAATGTTGGATATAAAAAATTATTTATCATACTTTTAAGTTCGTATGTTTTATTCTCTCTCTCTCTCTCTCTCTCTCTCTCTCTTCTTCTCTCTCTCATCTCCTCTCTCTCTCTCTGGATTACAAGAACTTCTGTCCAATCCTTTATATTATCCTTTTTCCTTGGTGAAGTACACAAATATTCTCCCTAACTTTCGGATTACAGTATTCTAAATAATACATTTATTGTTTCTGTCAAATTTGTTCTCTTGGCACCTACAAAACATCTATTACACTGGTCAACACTCATTTTATTGCCAATCATATTAGAGTGATTTTGGGGTAACTTTGTGGTGCTGATTCCGAATATGACATCGTTTTTGCTAGATTGGCTCTAATTTATGAGATAATTGGGTACCCATTGAAACACGTAAAAATGCAAAAAATTAATGTTCAGGCGGAGCCTACTTACAAATCGCATTGAAATTGTCCTCAAATCATACAAAAGTAAACACATGAAATACATAATGGCATTTTATTCGGTCTCACCATCTAGAATGTTCCGGTAGTTTCCCATATGCACGCGTTATGGTTACGTTTCCTATTAATTGAGGGTTCATTATCTCAGAACTAGAGCCAAATCGGAAAAACTACTTTCATTTTGGAATTCAGCAACCCCAAAATACCCTAAATTCGTACGAATTTCCTTGGCAACGAAAAAAAAAATTTTTTTTTGTTGACCTGTGTTATATATATGTATATATATAGGGTGGACCGAAAGTCTGGATCCATAGGAAAATATTTATTTTAATACATAAATTACGACAAATGGTAAATACTTAAAATGATATCAACTTTAACTCGTAAATGCGTATCCGTGATACTGTACAGTAGTTCGTACTCCAGTATAAAATACTCAAATCTTTTTTATTTCAGCCCAGAAATGGCTTCGAATCTAACAGAAGACCGGTAGAACTTGTGCTCATGTACGCAAGACAGGGCGCTACACACAGAGAAGTTGCTACCGAATTCAATAGAAATCATCCTGATAAGCATCCAGTAACACATGCGACTGTTGGCAAGTTGTTTAAACGTTTCAAAGAACAGGAAGTGTACATGATCGACGGCGTTCTGATCGTCCAAAAACTGCAACTGATGAAAATACCTCTGCAATGTATGTGAAACTTTAACGAATAGTCCTAAAGTCAACAAGAAGATTATCAAATGAAACACGCATCTCGAGAACGTCAATTCGAAGAATTATTAAAATCATAAATTCCATCCAAGTGTCCTCGATGTCAGAGGCCGCCAATTTGAGCATTTGTTATAATTTGTTGTTTATACTGGAGTACGAACCACTGTACAGTATCACGGATACGCATTTACGAGTTAAAGTTGATATTCATTTTAAGTATTTACCATTTGTTGTAATTTATGTATTAAAATAAATATTTTCCTATGGATCCAGACTTTCGGCCCACCCTGTATATATATAAAAAGCGTTAACGATAATGAAAATGTAATCGGAGTACGTTATGTTCAAGAGTACAATTAGACAATTTTCATATGTACTTTCCGAAAGGAGTGAATCTAAAGCCATTACCAAAAGTACGTGAGATCATTTTTTTTCTTTTTACCTTCCGTATAAAGTGTTAAGCATTTTCATTTGTGTAAATGGGAATGTCTTCTCATATATATATAATAATATATATATATATAATATATATATATATATATAGGGAAAGCAAAAACTTCCTGCAACCTCTATACAAAGAATATTATCTTCTATTGTCTCAAATCACTCCAAAAAGAAGTTTTGAATTTCTTCTATTTAAAGAAGTTATTGCATCATCTGACAAGGAATATTGATAACCAAAAGAAGGAAAAACTTCCACTATGGAATGCATCCTCAAAAAGAAGTTATAAGTTCTAAATTTAGTAGGTTTTATTTTAACTGTATATATTGAGAGAGAGAGAGAGAGAGAGAGAGAGAGAGAGAGAGAGAGAGAGAGTCAGGGGTGGCTGTTTAGTTTAGAATTCACTCTATATCCTTTTGTCCGTAATTAAGTAATTGTATATTGTGGTACTGAAATAAATAAATACCAGACCTTAATTATTTGTGGGAATAGAGTTCCCATCTGTGTTATTCTTAGTGAGTTCGTAACAAATTACGTTTCATTCTATCGGACACATGCAAAGTATTACGATGTAATGCGAGGTATGACATTACGAGATTCTGTCAACCACTCGCTTTGTTGTCTCGTTATCTTTAATTATTTAATAATATTTTAACCGTGGTTAAAACGTGTGTAATAAATTATATACGCATACACATACACTGTTTGGATACATTACAAAACCACGACACTCGTGGATCACGACATTTTTAAACCTAATTAACGTAATCGATTTAATCTAACCTTTATTAACAAATAAGTCGAAATCTATGGCGATAGCTATTGTCGCTACACGCAAATTTATTTCGAGATGACCGCTATGTGTATCTTAAGGATTGTCGCGATGACGTAAGGTAACCAAGAACAACAGACTTTTTTAAAATTCTTTTGTTCACCACTTTGCTATAACTGTGAGGATAAAATTTCAAACCTATAACTTTAAGTAGAGAATTTTTCTCCTTCCTAATCTGACAGGCCTACGTCAATGCCACATCGTTACACCGCTTTTCGTAAGATCAGCGAAGTTAAGCAACGTTAGGTTTATTCAGTAGATTCGTTGGGTGACCGTCTCACGCATCCGGATAATGTAGCGACCGTAGTTATTCAGATCCCACGTTAAGTGATAGGTCCCCTCTGTTATATGACACGACTGGCGGTTAATATGGATATAAGCTATTGCAATTATCCTACACTTGCCATCAGCATGCGACAGTTAACTAATTTAATTAAATTAAAAAATTAAGTTAAATTTAATTAAAAAAAGATCAAATAAAATCGTGTGGATTCAAGACACATTAAATTAAGGATTAATTAAGTTATTAGATAATTAAAAAAACCAAAAAACAATTCGGTAATCATTTCCTCACCTTGTGGACGAGTGAACGTTAATAGGGTTACCTGAGCCCGAGCATTGACAGGGTATATAAAGGGGCCGGCTCAACCCAACCTGGTGCCAACGGTTGGGAGCAAACTCAAAGCCTTACCATCTATATATATATATATATATATATATATATATATATATATACACGGTGAACCAAAAGTAGGTGGACAGTAGGTTGAATACGGTTTGTGTTATATTATATTATAACTATGGTGTTCATTATAATTATGGTGTTTGTGTTATATTATATTAAATATTATAACTAAATTTATTTAAATTTTATTTTGTATTATAGTATACAAAAAATTAAATATGTATTCTCAAAATAAACGTTATCATTTACTGTCCACCTACTTTTGGTTCACTCTATATATATATATATATACTGTATATATAGAGAGTCCTCCGACATCGTAACAACTGATTTATACTAGAAACAGGAACGGAGCAAGAGTGTCACGGGCCCCGGGGCAAAACTTATTTACGGGCCCCCTAACAAAATTTTATACATTTATATTGCTTTTCTTTGCATTATTTATTTAGCATATATTTAAGAATTATGATACTACTCGTACGCATGGAGGCATAGAAGGCATAGATTCCTTGGATCTGATATATTTGCATGTCGGTTATAAATAGATATAGAGTGTAACATATTTGTGGATAGTAGTCTATTATGACTTGATCCTCTGGATCCAGAGATTCTATCTTTAGTTTTAAATTGATAATTAATTAGTTTTAAATTGATAATTATTTAGTTTTAAATTGATAATTATTTAGTTTTGTAAAAATTGGTCGTTGCCAATGTACAGGCAGTTTTTACATAGTGGAGCCACCTCGATGGGCCGAAGTGGCCCCTAGTGTGCCCACTGTAAAAATTTCTTATGTTTTGTGGCTCGGAACCCACGTAAAATTGTAGGTCCCCTCCGCCACCACGGAGGACATGCACAATACACAATTACGAACACAGTTAGGTAGACCAGCCATGAGTGGATCCTAGCGTCTTTGTTGGTCTGAAACATTATAACATTATAACATTATGCAAAATATTGAGCTTTAAAAAGGATACCGTGAAATAAAAGTTTACTTACGACAGCATCAGAACTTGACTTTTCTTGCCTTTCTTTCAGCAAATTCATTAATTAAATCGTCCAAGTTAATATTTCTAGCTTTCTTGTTTTCAATTGATATAATTGAGAGTCCACTTAATCTTTTTTCATTCATAGAATTTCGAAGATAGTTCATTATTAGTTTAAGTTTTGAAAACGATCTCTCTGCACTTGAAACTGTCACATGAATTGTGAGGAACAATGTTATGGCAGTCACAACTTCGGGAAAACTTGGGCACAAAGTACTGTTGTCTTTAATTAAAAATGAATATAGCTCATGGATTGTCGTCATTTTTTTAATGTCTGTTTTTAAGCACATTCGAAAAGAGAGTAATTGACTTGGAAATCCAGAGGAAATATCATTTTTATATTTATTTACTAGCTTTGTTACTCTCTGAAATAACTTCTCATGACTTGTTGAAACGACCCGGGCCCCCCCAAAGGCCCGGGCCCCGGGGCACTGTCCCGCCTACTCCTAGCTAGCTCCGCCCCTAACTAGAAACTGTATCATATAAGCAATAATTAATAATATAAATAAACTTTAAGTTTCCGTGACACATTAATAATAAATATTTATAAATAAAGAGCGGTATTTCCTTATTCAACTCAAATAATTTAAACAATTTTCAACCACGTTTCGACTTTTTTATTTGGAGGCAAAATTTGCATAAATTCTGCAATGTAATATGTTTTCCTTTCATGCATATTAAACTCTCGTTGGCAACTCTAGTTCAAACGTGTTTTGCGCATTTATTATTAAATTTCCATAGCCTTAGTTTTATATATATATATACACACAGGGTGAGTCAAAAGTCCTCCCTCAACAGTAATTATTGTATAGTAATTTTTGAGGCAGGACCTTTGATTCACCCTGTATATATATATATATATATAATTAAGTGACTCTGCAGAAAATGCGCTATTTATATTAAATTTAATATTTCAGATATTTATTTCAGATCACAATAATATAAAACAGCATAAAACAATCTTCCTTGGCGACTTCGCTTCTGATCTCTTAAAATGTAATAAACACAGAGACTCTAAAAATCTCATAAACAGAATGGTAACATAGCCATTACGAGAGTTACGCGTGTTACGACGACTCCTTCAGAGCACTCAACCTTAAAAGACCATATATAGTGTAAAGGTCATCTGAACCATACATCCAGTACACTTCTGCTCGGGACTTCTGATCATTTCGGCTGTCTTAGCGTTAAATGAGGGTCATAAAATCTCGGAGACAGATCGCGTAAAAATAAGAGTCGGAAAAATAAATTAAAATTTAGATGGTCTGAAATGAAAATTAGACTCGATAGATTATAGGTCTGAAGTCCTGAAGAGGCTGACGACATAAGTGAAAAATTTATTAAGTTCTCAGACATACAATACGATTTATTCACCGACCTTCTTTCTGTGACTACTGTAAACACGACTCATAAGAGGCAAAATAAATCATGGTTACATAAACTTCTCTAAAACCTATAAGGCAAAAACATTTAATTTATAAACACGTCAAAAAAGGCACAATGTCGCAAGAAATTTACTCCAATTACAGATACAAACAAAAAATCTTAATCAAAGAAGCGAAATCAGAGTATTTTTACAGGAATAAATTTGAGGAATAAAAAGTGATTTAAGAAACAATGAAAACTTATCAATAAAACTTTACATAGAAAAAAAGAACAAAATTGTTTTCCCACAAATACAATAATAAATAATGCCACTTATAACAAATTACTAGGTATAGTCAATCATCTAAATAAGTAATTTGCTACCGTAGGAAAAAATACGACTGATGGAATAGCACATTCGACACGCAGCTACGAAGAATAGCTTAATAATCCCCAGTTCATATTTTCTCTTTCTCCCCTATCTTTCTCACAGATGTCAAAACGGCTATTTCCACCCTTTAAAACAAATCATGTTACGTCGATTCTATTCCAAACGCTGTCTTTAAACACTGCTCAGATACCTTATTTCTCCCTTCATCAATATTATTCAACTCATCTCACAGTCAAGGTATTTTTCTTGACGTACGTAAAAAAGGCACGAGTTTGTCCAATATTCAAATCAGGAGACAAATCACTACCTTCAAATTATCGACCTACATCCATCTTGTCTACGTTAGGAAAAATATTTGAAAAACTTGCGTACACGCAGTTCTCGAAATATTTCGAGGGAAATAGCCTCATATCGAAGTACGAATTTAGTTTTAGGGAGGGCCATAAAACAAGCAACGTGATTTCAGCCGTATTAGACGTGCTATATATAAACCCTAATAATAAAGAGTCCTCTGTCCTCTTGTTTATGGACCTATCAAAAGCCTTCATAGAATCTCCCACGACATACTTATTTATAAATTATCTCATTATGGCATAAATAACGTTGCTCTAGATTGGTGTAAGTCATACTTATACAACAGAAGCCAATACATCAACCATAATAGCATCATCACCACCAAACTAAAATATCACACATGTAGTTCCACAAGGAGACATTTTGGGCCCTCTACTATTTCTGATCTACATAAATGACTTTCACAACTCTCATAACGGGAAAGGCTTCCAATATGCGGATGACACCTTCCTGATACGCTCGGACAGCGATTTCCCATCTCGTAACGCAATAGTAAATAGAGACATCGCACGAGTATGCGACTGGATGAAAACCAATAAATTATAATTAAATAAAAATAAAAGAAACTTCCTGCTAATCACAAAACAAGACATTAACACCAGACTTCAATATTACTGTCGACTTGCACTGAAGAGAAATTATTAGGAGTTGCGCTTCATGACAAACTATCCTTTCGTCAACAAATTGAAAATATAGAAAAGATCATAAACTATCGAAATTCTTGTATATATTAACAAAATTGTTTCCTTCTCACAGATACACCTGAAACGCCATGCTTCTCTCTGTTTATCCACATCTCACATACAATATTACTGTATATGGGATTGCGTGTAATTACATCATCAACCGTTTAATCATAAACCAGAAGAGAATTATCAGAAAAATGAACAAGAGTGATTATTATGGTCATACATCACGAATCTTCAAGCAACCGCGAATATTAAAGACAATTGAAATACAGATGCGCTCCCTAATGCTCAGAGTTCCAAAACAATCTACTCCGACCAAATGAGTCGAGACTATAGTCAACAGTCAGATACGTCGCGAACATCAAACAAAGTACATGGAGAGTGAATAAATCTCTCAAAGGCAAACAATAAACACACTTCAATGCAGTAGAAATTCTTGCACTTCGAATTATACAACAAACTTGTTAATGAATTAATATCAATGAATGCTCTCTTATCTTTCATAAAGAGATTAAAACTTAACAAATTTCAGAGTTACTGAAGTCACTCCTTTTTCTTTATTACTCTTATTATTTATTATTAATAATTTGCTGTTGTCATCGTTAAAATTCTCATTATCCTCCTAAAAATCTCTCATATCACTTTTCACCTCAAATCACATTTCATTATTCTTTGTATTAAGCGTCTGATAGAAGTATATGTCCAAGTCCGTAAGTTCCCAAAAAGTAGATTTCGGCCTGTAAAACTTCCACACTTGCTAAAGGCAATTTACAACTGTATACAACATCTGCATTTAATAATAAAATTATATTCAGCTACGAAAACTGTGTATATATATATATATATATATATATATATATATATATATAAAATAATTAATTCTTCAGTTATATCTAACTTTTTGACTTTTATCGGATTCGAACCGAAAATAACAGAAAAATAACAGAAAAATAACAAAAAAATAAAATAACAAAAAAGTAATAGAAAAATAAAAAATAAAAGTAATAGAAAAATAACAAAAAATAACAAAAAAGTAACAGAAAAATAAAAAAAATAGCAGAAAAATAAAAAATAAAAAAGTAATAGAAAAATAAAAAAAATAAAAAAGTAAGAAAAAAAAAGTAATAGAAAAATAACCAAAAATAAAAATAAAAAGTAATAGAAAAATAACAAAAAAATAACAAAAATAACAAAAAGTAATAGAAAAATAACAAAAAATAAAAGTAATAGAAAAATAACAAAAAATAACAAAAATAACAAAAAATAAAAAATAACCAAAAAGTAATAGAAAAATTAAAAAATAGCAGAAAAAATAATAAAAAAATAACAAAAACGTAATAGAAAAATAACCAAAAAAATAACAAAAAATAATAAAAAGTAAAATAAAAATAAAAAAATAAAAAAGTAATAGAAAAATAACCAAAAAAATAAAAAATAAAAAATAAAGTAATAGAAAAATAACAAAAAAATAGAAAAAATAACAAAAGTAATAGAAAAATGAAAAAAAATACAAAATAACAAAGTAATAGAAAAAAAAAGTAAGAAAACTAACCAAAAAAGCAGAAAAAATAAAAAAATAACAGAAAAAATAACAAAAGTAATAGAAAAATAAAAAAAAATAACAGAAAAATAACAAAAGTAATAGAAAAATAACAAAAAAATAAAATAAAAATAAAAAAATAGCAGAAAAAATAACAAAAGTAATAGAAAAATAAAAAAATAATAGAAAAATAAAAAAATAAAAAATAAAAATAACAAAACTAAGAAAAATAAAAAAAATAACAAAAAGTAACAAAAGTAATAGAAAAAAAAAAAATAACAAAAAGATAAAACTAAGAAAAATAAAAAAATAAAAAATAACAAAAGTAATAGAAAAAAAATAAATAAATAAAAGTAATAGAAAAATAAAAAAATAAAAAATAACAGTAACAAAAATAACAACAAAAAATAAAAAATAACAGTAACAAAAATAACAACAAAAAATAAGAAAAAAGTAATAGAAAAATTTAAAAAAAAAATAAAAAATAAGAAAAAATAAAAGTAATAGAAAAATAAAAAAAAATAAGAAAACGAAAAAATAACAAAACTAACAGAAAAATAGAAAAAATAAAGTAATAGAAAAATAAAAAATAAAAAATAAAACCGTAACAGAAAAATAAAAAAATAAATAAAAAATAAAACCGTAACAGAAAAATAAAAAAATCAGAAAAATAAAAAAGAAAAACAAAAAATAAAAACAAAAATAACAGAAAAATAAAAAAATAAGAGGGAAGTCGAATTTTATGGAAAGAATAACTTAAAAAAAAATAATATACACATACAAAATCCTTTATCTCCTCTTTAAAAAAAGAACAGGGTGTCCATAAAGTTACACAAGTGAATGTACATGTACACTTCACTATACTCACTTGCGTAACCCAAAAAGTATATATGGTAAATTTAATTAAGGAAATTATTGTATTTTAACCATTGCCGTATTTGATCCAAACAAAAAAGCTTAACTGAAGCTTCTTTTTTTTTTTTAAATATATATTTTTTGTTTTTTTTTAACAAAACGAAGTCAACAAACTGTTAATATAAATTATATCGCAACCATTCCTTCATACGATTTAAGTGAATTGCGTGTCAACTTAACGTATTTTGGATTTTTGTCAGTGCTCAATTCTTTCGGCGAATTTTTCTCCGTAACTCTACAATGGAACGATTAGGGTGCAGTAAACACACTTAGGTGCTGGTTAAGTGTGCGGTCTACCTAGCTTTTAGTTAGCCTTATAAGGCTAACTAATGAAACTATCACGACTTAACCTAACCAATCGTCAAGGGCGTACAGTTGACCTAACGATTGGTTAGGTTAAGTCGTGATATTTTCGTTAGTTAGCCTTATAAGGCTAACTAAAAGCTAGGTAGACCGCACACTTAACCAGCACCCACACTTATGCGAGTTCTTTAGATCTTTCGCTATTACGATTATAAAAATACACCATGTTTACTTAACTCTTTATGTAGGAAGGAGGGGCCAAGGGCGAATACCCTATAATATATATATAATATATATATATATATATATATATATATATATATATATATAATCATTAAATCTATGAGTGCGTCTTCCAAAAGAATAAACAAAATCGTCTGGCATTAGCCAAAATAAAAACAGTAAAAAGATACGTTATCCAAGAAAGGGCTAAAATTCAATAAAGACGAAAAGTTTACCTTAAAACGAAAAAAACACAAGATAAGTTACATAAACCCAAAGTTTTGTTTTCCTAAACATAAAAAAGAAGAAAACAAAATAGGATGAGCGAAAAAGATAGCCAAAGTCATAACTTGCGGTAACAAAATAATAAAATGTTAGAACGCTAACTAAAAAAAAAAAAAAAAAATTATATAATATACGTTTTATATATATATATATATATATATATGAATATATTTTATATAATATATATATGTATAATATGTATAATATATTTTTTATGCGATTTATATCCTGCCGCAAAGATTATTATTATTATCAACATTATTATTATATACTGTATATATATATATATATATATATATATATATATATATATATATATATATATATATATATATATATATATGTGTGTGTGTGTACACACACACACACACACACACACACACACACACACACAGGTTGATTCAAAAGTCGAGTCTGAAAGGTATTTCCTCTATATATATTTCTGGGGCAGAACTTTCGGAGCAAGGGTAGTTTACGTCTCCCTGTGGTGCCTAGTGTAATTTACGTTCCCCTACATTATCCTAGTGTAGTTTGCGTTCCCCAACTTTGTCCGCGTATACCTAATCAAATAAAACGTTAAAACTAACGAAAATATTACGACTTAACCTACCATTCGTCAATTTATATATATATATATATATATATATATATATATATATATATATATATATATATATATATATATATATATATTGACGATTGGTTAGGTTAAGTCGTAATATTTTCGTTAGTTTTAACGTATTATTTGATGAATTCACTTAAAAAATGTCTCCTAAAGATCCTAGTGTAGTTTACGTTTCCCAACTTTGACCTAGTGTAGTTCGTGTCCCCTTTTGCGTCAGGGGGACGTAAACTATACTTGCCCCGAACTTTCAAATCGCCATATATATATATATATATATATATATATATATATATATGCACACACACACACACACACACACACACACACACACACACACACACCAGCATTGATTTGTGGGCCGGAAAGCGTATACATATGATCTGAAAAGGCGAAAGGGAAAGCCATTCTTTACCGGAAGAAACATTGAGTGTTTATAAATGCTTCTTATTTCATCATCAGTGGTTAAAAGTGAAAGATAAAATAATTACATTAGTTATGACAAAGTAAACTTTGGGTGCACAAGAATAATTGAAAGATTAAAAGTTAAAAGTTAAAAGTAAAAAAATCAGTTAAAAATTAAAATTAAAAATTAAAAATTTAAAAAAAAGTTAAAAATTAAAATAAAAAATAAAAGTTAAAGTTAAAAGTAAAAAACTAAAATTAAAAAATTAAAAATTAAAATTAAAAAGTAAAAAGTCAAAATTAAAAAATTAAAAGTTCAAAGTTAAAAATGAAAATAAAAAATGAAAACAAAAATAAAAAATTAAGTTAAAAATTAAAATTAAAAAATTAAAAGTAAAAAATGTACCTGCTGAGGACAATAACAAAATGATTACCTTAAGAGCAATTTTAATCCATGGGGAATTCATTTGAATTTAAATCGGGTTTCAATTTTCATACATGAAAAGGGATTCCCTGACCTTAAAATCAATGTGAAGAATATTCCCATGGACTAATAGATGCGTTACTACTACTACTACTACTACTACTACTAATAATAATAATAATAATAATAATAATAATAATAATAGTCTTATCGGATAATATTACCCTATTAGTGAATTGTACATATTTTAATAACTTAAAACGGTAAAAACATCGATGACTCGAACATATATCGAACATTCAAAATAAAAAAACATTCATAACCGTCTCATTTACTTTAAAAACCAATAGCAACAATAACAACTGTATGTGCAAGTAATTTATATACAAAGTACATCCACCCCCCTCTACTCAATCCCCCCAATTTTTTTTTTTGTAACCTTTCCAAATCGTTCTTCCGTGATAAGCATTCTGCCGCGTTTTTTTCCTTCCAAAAGCTTTTAAAGGGAAGTGAAATGACATTTGGATGTCGAATATATTTTCGACAAAATTTATTCGGAAACAATTTTTGTTTTTTTATATTTTTATTACACAGAATGGAAACAAATTAATAAGTAAATGTCGATAACGAAGAGGCGTCGACAATCGTAAGGAAAAAAAGTTACTTTTGAAGCGAATAAAAAAAATAATCTATCCGATTTTATTTACTGTAATCCTGATAATGTCTGGGTTCTAACACCTTTTTATTTTATCCTTGTATCTATCTATTATATTGTTTCTGATCTACCGCATACAGAGAGCTGACAAAAGTAAATAGACAGAACGATGATTTTTCCTCTCGAGAACAAATGGCGAAGCTCACAAATTAAGGTGGAACCAGGACACGTTTTAGTAACACACCCGCCCCTCACAGGCCCCCCCCCCATAGGTTGTGTTTTGGAGGGCCTTTGCTGCGTAAAACGCAGCGGGCGTTCTAGTGTATATATATATATATATACACACACACACACACACACACACACACACACACTGTATATATATATAGAAATATATGAACATTATTTGACGAAAGTAACACGTGAATAATATTTATGATGAAAATAATCACGAAGGAAAATAAAACACGAAATAGTGCTGAAGCGCTTTCGTCTAATGATATCCACAAGAACGCTGAAATTAACCATAAGATTGAGGCTATATTTAGATTACAAAGAAAAAAACAAAAAAATAATATGATTGGTGCAGAAAATATTTACAAAATATTTAGGAGGAGCATACAATTCACGTGGAGTTCTGAATGAATTCGAAATAAGAGAATTGAACGAAAAAATATTTCCTTCCATGTTTCTCCGTGCTCTTAGGATCGCCAGTCCGGACTACATGGATGCTTGGTTAGAGAAAATCAACAATATTGGAAGTGATTTGTGTTACCCACCTGCTTTTCTGGAATCTTGTCTTAACAAGGCAGAACGAACCTTCTATCGTGTGAGAAATAACCCTCGCACTTTGTCGAAGAATATTTTAGTACTTCCATTTTCCCCAGACTTTTTAGGTATTGCTAATATACTTAAACTTTTGAACATTAATGTAGTATTTTCTTATGACAATATCGTGAAAAAAGTCATAATAAATGTCCTACCAATAATTCAGGCATTATCTATAAAATTGGTTGCAAACAATGCGACTTCTTTTACATTGGACAGACGGAAAAAGACTTGAACACGCGTGTAAAACATCAATATTCCGTTAGAACGAGACAGTCGTTCAATGCCCTTTTTCTCCATTTGTCAAAGTTGTCCAATTGTATTGATTGAAATAATGCTTCAATTTTGTTTTACTCAAGCAACATTGTTAATAGAAACATTCTTGAGAGTGCCATTATTCAACTTACAATTTCAACATTAGCCAAGGCCTTTTTTCGCTCGATCCTGTTATTCTGAATTCATTCAGAACAGATTTAGATAAGAAGGGCAAGGCACTAAAACTCTGATAGCTGTTCCGCTTGAATTGTATGCACCAATCCTATTTTTTTTCTTTGCAATCTACAGTATATCTAGTCTCAATCTTGATTAATTTCAGTGTTCCTGAGGATGTCATTAGACGAAAGCGCTTGAGCACTATTTCGTGCTTTATTTTCCTCCGTGGTTATTTTCATAATTTTATATATATATATATATATATATATATTATATATATATATATATATATTTATTGTATGTACGAGTATATGTTACAACTCAAAATTGCCCTGTGAGAAACTTTTATGCACAGACCGTGCATAGAACAAGGAACTCTTCTAGGAAAATTAAATCCACAATAGTCCAAATAAGTAATGATAAATTTTAACTTTTCTATGCATGGTCTGTGTAACACACACACACACACCACACACACACACACACACACAATATATATATATATATATA
>JAJOZX010000881.1:992500-1005000 GCA_023014485.1 Bathynomus jamesi | reverse complement strand
TCCTTGTTCCATGCACACTTTTTGCAGTCTCTGTGTAACATAAAATTGTCTCAGGGGACCATTGTGAGTTGTATCATATATATATATATATATATATATATATATATATATATATTATATATATATATATATAATATAGACACCTTTGGTTTGCTTCCTCCCGAATTGGTCATTTTGACGAAGGTCAAGCTTTTCACTCCACCTTAGACTTACAGTTTAACGAGGAATCCGAACCACGCCCCACCAGCAGCCCAGCGTTTTAACCATTAGGCTTCCCAGGGTACCTATTCATCTACCAACCACTTTCTTTATTGTGTGGAAAGATGAACAGCTGGGTTTTGCTGGCGCCGCCTGCTGCCGTCACCGGTCTCGATCCTGGGGCCGACGGATTAGTGGACGCTAACCAGTACACCACCGAGGCGCATATAATATTGTATATTATTTCGTAGATAACAAACAACATCCATTAAGCTATTTGAGATATACCAGATACCAACGTCAGTCTGGACTACGAACATTAGACCACATTGAATATACTAGGGGCACTCAATATGTTTTGCCCCACCCTTTTTCTAAGCTAAATAATAGGCCATGAGGCTGAAATGTCTTTTGGGCCGTAAGTTTAAATTTTCTGGCTTCACATAATCGGATTTTTCCAGTTTGAACCTCCCCTCCTTGTATAAAACCGCTTTTAAACGCCCTTGTATAAAACCGATGGTTAACGCACTTTCGAAAATGGCGTCTAACAGTGATGTAAACAGAGAACTGTTATCGAGTTCTTAACTGCAGAGAAGGAAAAAGTTGGAATATTCACAAACGTCTACAAAACGTTTACGGAGATGCTGTTGTTGATCGAAGCACAGTTGGACGCTGGTCTAAACGTGTGAGATCATCGGAGAGAGGAGGGAGAGTCAGCCTCGATGATGAGCCACGCAGGATCGCCCAGCATCGGCTGTGACATCTCACACTGTGCAACGTGCTAACAGCATCATTCGATCAAATCGGCGCGTCACATACAAAGAGCTATCACTGGAGCTAGGAATTAGTGAAGGAAGTGTGAATACGATAATTCAGCAACTGGGATACTCAAAATTGTGCTCACGGTTTGTTCCTCGCCAACTGACTGAAGATCACAAAGCCCAAAGAAAAGAAATTGCTTCTGAGTCGTTGGTTCGATACGAGACAGAAGGGGATGACTTCCTTTAACGAATTGTGACGGGATGAAACTTGGGTACACCACTTTGAACCTGAAACAAAACGCCACTCCATGGAGTGGCATCACGCAGACTTCCCACGCAAGAAAAAGTTCAAAATGGCTCCCTCTGCAGGAAAGGTTATGGCCACCATCTTCTGGGACATGAAAGGGGTGATTCTGGTGGACAATGTGAAGAAAGGACAAACAATCAAATCAGAAGCATGTATTGCTAGTTTGCTACCCTACAGAGACTCCAGAGACGTATAAAGCGAGTTCGACCGGAGAGAAAACTGGAAGACATCCTTCTTTTGTACGATAACACCAGACCACACAACAGTTTGCAAAGAAGAGAGGCCATCACAAAAATGCGCTTGACTGTGTTACCCCACCCTCCATACAGCCCGAATCTGGCACCTTCAGACTTCCATTTGTTTGGGCCAATGAAGGATGCTATTCGTGGAAGAAAGTTTCAGAGTGACGATGAGGTTGTTGAGGAGGTTAAGAGGTGGTTCCAGCGGAACCCAGCGGACTTTTACCAGCAAAGAATAAAGGCCCTTGTTTCGAGGTGGAAGAAAGCCGTAGAAAAGGATGGAGACTATGTGGAAAAATAAAAACTTGTAAAAAAGGTATGTAACTACTTGTGTACAAAATTTCTGGAACTTACAAGGAAACTTGGAAAGAAAAGAAAAAATGGTGGGACAAAATATATTGAGTGGCCCTCGGAACTTTCGATACGTATAAATGGTCTCAGATATAAATTGTTAATAATTTTTTCACTTTGTTAATGAATCTGTTAAACGAGTGATAATATTATTCCTCCATTTCACTTACAAGAATTAACTTATATATCAATTTAAATATCAAAATCTCTTTGATTTTGATATTTGATATAGAGAGTAAAAGATGAATTATAATGAATTTCTCTGCAATGTTCATAATGAAATAATTTTTGAATTGAAATGAATTGAAAAACATTTATTAATAATAAAATAAATAAATTGGTTTTATAATTTAAAATTATATAAATATTTGCTTAGCTAGACTATTTATTTATTTAGTTTGGCTCTTAAGCTTTCGGCTTTACTGGGAAATAGATATTAAAATAGATTGGTGAACGAGAGAAAATACAATATATATATATATATATATAATATATATATATATATATATATTGTATTTGAGGAAGTTTTATACATATATATATATCGGGTGGCCACAAAAAACTTTACTTAATTCAAAGTTTAATAACTGCAACAATTCAAGACTTATGCGATTGAACTTTGGCACACATTAACAGATGGTTATAATCTATAATTGCTGGAATTTTCAAATATGTAGGTTCTATAGTTTTGTTACAGTGAACAATTTAAAAGCATATGTCTAAAAATAGCATGCCGAAGAAAATGAATTTGAACTTAACAAAATTTACTTAAACAAATGGTCAATGTGACCACCTCCCTGTTGGTAAACTGCCCTCAATCGCTTCTTCCACGAGGAGATGCACTTTCGAACCTCATCTAAGGTGATATCCTCCCATGCTCTACTGATTTTCTCCTTAAGTTCATCTTCGGTGAATTTGTCTTTCTGGCTGCCGTAAACCTTCACCATGAGGGAATCCCATACTGAATAGTCATCGGATTACAGTCGGGAGACTGAGGGGGCCATTCATCCTTTTTGATGAAATTAGGGGTCTCTTGCTCTAGATGATTTTGGGTCGCTCGGCTTGTATGGGCGGGTGCCCCATCTTGCTGGAAAATGTATGCCTCATCAGGATACAGCTGACGACAATCAGGAAGTAACCCATTATCTAACAGGTTGATGTAGCGCTCAGAGTTAACTTTAGTTTCGTTTGTGGCAATAAAATGAATTCGTGTTTTCCCCTTCCATGAAATTCCCGCCGATACCATTACTTTTCTGCTGAATCGTGAGGTTTCATGATAAAGCCAGGGAGGAATGTCCTTTTTCCTTGAACCATAAACCCTGTCATTTTGCCTGTTTTTGGCCACCTCCAACGTGAAATCCTTTTCGTCTGTAAACACAACTTTTTGCACGTCTTCAGCTGAGTAGCGTTCATATAGGGATTTACAGCGGGTCTTTCTACGCTGTCTTACATTCTGATCACGCCGAGGAACTCGAATTCTCTTGTAGGCCTTCAATTTCAAACGTTTTATAATCCCTTGTACAGAGGAGCAAGAAATCCCAAGGTCGTACGCAATCTGTCTCTGGGAGCGATGAGTTCCTGGTGTATTCTCCTGGGATTGAATCAGTTCCTCCACGGCAGCCTTATTTTCTTCTGTTGAAACACTTTTGGGCCTGCCGCTGCCGGGTTTTCTAGCTGTTGATCCAGTATCCTTTATCTTTCTTATTAAGTTATAAACACTTTGACGAGTCCAGTTCTTTGCGGGGAATTCTCGGACAATCCTATTTCCATTCCAACCTTTTTCCTTGACACATGCTTCTATGATGGCTTAATCAATTTTACTTAACGTCATGCTGGCGGGGTTTTAGCGGAAAAATAAAAGAAAGCAAATTCACATTAGGTTTAGCCTACGCCAGCGCGCGTGTCATACTACGCTACATTAGGTTTAGCCTACGCTAACGCACGTACGTGTCAGATGCACACCAGGCATGCTATTTTTAGACATATGCTTTTAAATTGTTCACTGTAACAAAACTATAGAACCTACATATTTGAAAATTCCAGAAATTATAGATTATATGCATCTGTTAATGTGTGCAAAATCTCAATCGCATAAGTTTTGAATTGTTGCAGTTATTAAACTTTCAATTAAGTAAAGTTTTTTTGTGGCCACCCGATATATATATATATATATATTTGAGGAAGTTTTATATATATATATATATATATAATATATATATATGGAAAATGATATATATATATATATGGAAAAAGAGAGATTGTTCTGAGTATGGCGTCTAGTTTTGTTTTGAAGATGTCCACTGCAACTCCTTTCGTGTTTCTTAGGTCTTTGGGCAGCTGATTAAACGTTTTGGTCCTCTCACCACAAAACTATTTTCTTTCAGGGTTAAGGATGTTCCCTGTCTCGCCTTCAATTTGGAAATACGACACAGTCTATCGTTTCTACTTTCCACCGTTGTTTGGGGAGTTATAGGGTTCAGAGTAAGAGTAGGGACTAGTTTCTCCATTATTTTCCAAGTGTAAATAATGGTGTCTCTCTCTCTTCTCCTTTCCAGTGAATATAGGTTAGGGTGTTTCACTCGTACAGAGGAAAATATCAAAGGTCAATATTTTTCTTCACTTTGCTTGTGCTTTTATTTCTTTTCATATATGAAAGATGTGCACGAATTTTGAAAACGATTAAGTGATATTTAGGGGTTGCACACATTTGAACCTTTTATAATAAACAATTTTCTTCAGTGTTACGAAAAAATTTTCCCTTGGAACCACTGAAAATTAAAAACTCTAATAATAAAATTGGAAAATTCAAATCAATACACATTACACAATACAATACAATTTAATAATACAAAATTTTCTTCAGTGTTACAAAAGAATTCTCCCTTGGAAGCACAGAAAATAAAAAAACTAGTATTAAAATCGGAAAATCTGAATCAATTTTTGAATTGATACAAGGACGTTCCCGCCTTGGTTCTTTTCGGCACCTCCTTTCGATGATGTTCAACAATCCGCAACAAGAATTGTTTTTGCTTTTCGTCCTTGACTGATTCATTGAATTGCTTGATTAATGCAATTCCTCTCCCCGCTGTGTCGCTTACGACTTTCAGCGCGTTGACTGACTCTCTCAAGCAGTCATTTTTGGTGTACTCCTCTACATTGTCGACATCCTCGACGCCGAAGTTGTCGAAGAATGTCTTCGTCCTTTGAGTGACGAAGTTGCTCAGATCCTTGCCTTCAAAAGTCAGGTTTTTCCACTCGAGTCGTTTGAGTTCCTTCAAGGCCTGGAACATCTTTTCTTTCTCATTTGGCGATATCCGTTCATCAAGGAAAGCCAAGCCGACTAGAGTCTCCGAGAGATACCATAGATGCCTTTTGGCAATTCTCAAGGCAGCCTGGCCCAGGTCCTTGTTCGGATTTGAAATCAACAGTTGAATCATGTCTAGGTCATTTTTCGGGGCCCACCTACTGACCACTGCCTCGTGCCAGAACCGGACATAAATGAAACACGTAAATAGGGCCACGTCGTGCAATCCCTTCACCGCTCGGTCGGTGAGTTCCAGTTGCTCCCGGAACAAAACCATTTTCAGCACATAGATAGCTTTCGCCATCCACCTGGCTTGATGATGGGCTCCTGGTCTCCTGAAGGAGAACTCAGCTCCACCCCAGCCTCCAAGGAAAAGGAGCGACAGCTTGAGGAGTTCCTCATAATCTTCTCTCGGGTGACATGAACTTTCAATGACTCCACGAAGATAACTCACCATCCTGATTCGTTCATCTTCCAAGTACCTAGTGGCTGGCTCTTCTTCATCGATCATGGTTTTGAAACAATTTTTGTTAATAAAGTCCCAACGCTGCTGAAATCATCGAAACAACAGGATTTCAGGACCACTTGTTGGCCCCAGGGACTTATGAAAGACCTCCTTCAAAATGAGCTCATAAATGTGGTGACGGCAAGGCAATCACAAGAGCGACCGACCAAGGAATTGTTCAATCCTCATACATGCCCCTTGCAGAAGTCCGGTATTGGACGCCGTAGTGTCAAAAGAGAGGCCAATGATGCGGTCCTGAATTTCAAATCGTTGCAGCTCCTGGATGACGGCTCGAGCCATTTGTTCACCAGTATCATCCTGGGCAACAGGCACCCCAAGAAGATGCTCGAACTCCTTCCCTGTTACCACAACAGCTACTCTGTCTTCCAAGCTTCTAGAGCTTCCGCCACCAGCTTGGGGTAGTAGCTTGCTGTCCCAATGCAGAACTAAGAGAGGTGGATCTTTGAAGATCGACTCCTCAAGTTGTTTGGCCATTTTCTCTCGATATTTGGCACGTGCTCGATGAACAGTTGATGGAGAAATAATAATCTGCGATACATCTTGTCCGAGACTTTTAGCAGTTGCAATGAAGGAAGTGCTTGCTTGTCGAATAGAGAGTTGTTCTCTATCCCAAGTAGCCACGAGTGTTGGATCAAGTGTGTTCTTGGAACGACGAGGTGACTTAGAGGCCAATGGAGCAGCAAAATCTTCATCATCATCATCTGTTGTCGCCGTTGAGCTAGAGGATGTGCTATCCAGCTTCATTTTCTCAGAGATCTTTTCAGCTTCTTCAGCATGCTTTCGTTTTCGAAGTTCAAGTTTCTTACCTGCTTCTTCTTTCCGTTTGACAGCCATGGTGTGTTTCCTATCCACCCCAGCCATTGAAGAACTCATTCTGTTCTCCCTCTGGGAGGACAAGAAAACCTTGTCCTCCTCCGGAACTGAACTCATGCTCATCACACCTTGACAAGCGATGTCGAAAAGGTCAGCAAGGTCTCCCTTCCACACCTACCTGACGCTTCTTAATGGCTTTGTCCGTCTCTCTCGACTTCTTCTTCAAGTTTTGGTACTCTTTGTACAGCTTTAGTATAGCAGCTCTAATGTTCTTCTCTGTCTTCACGGGGATATTCGCCTTCTTCCAAACTTCTTGAAGCTTGATACTCGTAGACTTGATGGCAAGGGGGATTATTTCTTTCAGCTCCAGGTGATGGTACATAAAGCAGAGGAGGACTTGCTCCCGGGATGGTAATCTTGCTCCTAAGAGCTCTTCGACTGGAGTCTTTTCAATGAGCCAGATCTACTTTCTTTCCATTTTCAACACTTTTTGCACCTGTGAAAGTAAAGAAAACATTACAATATGTTGGAAGTTGGGACGTTCTCGAGATTTGGTTATAAAGTGCTAAGGTATCAGAGGTGACATAAGTGTGCAACTTCTAAATGGTGTTCAATTTGCTTCAAATTTAATACATATGCTTTACAGATCATAAGGTGTACAGGGAAGAGCAAAGTGTAGTGAAATTCACAACTTCGCGTAACCTTTCCCAGTAATTTAGTTCTTTTCACCCCTTGATCTTGGCTGTGAAGCTTCTCTGGATCCCGTCCAGCTGTCTAGTGTCTTCTTTTTTATATGGGGATGTTAGGACCGAGCAGTATTCCAGTTTGGGTATGATCAGGGTTTTCAGTAGAGGAATCATTACATTCCTATCCCTTCGTTTAAAGGTTCTCAATATCTGTCCCGTTATTCTCTTTGCTCTGTTTACTGCTATCTTATTTTGTGTTTTGTGTTTAAAATTTCGCATCATCTGTCATTACAACCCCTAAATCTTTTGCTCTGAAATTTCTCTGAATTTCCTGTCCATTTGGGGTATAATATTCCATGGATCTTAGGTCTTCTCTTTTTCCGTACCGTAACAGCTGAGATTTCTCGGTGTTAAACTTCACATTGTTGTCTTCAGTCCACTTGTAGATTCTGTTTATGTCGGTTTGTAGAGATCCTATATCTTCTGGGTTTCTTATTTTTCTACTGATCTTTGTGTCATCCGCAAAGGATGTTACTGTGCTGTCTCTGGTAACGTCCTCATCTATGTCAGTTAGCATGATTATGAAGAGTAGTGGAGCTAATACTGTTCCTTGTGGTACTGAACTGAGGACCTCTGATTCTGATGAAGATACTCCCCGTACTGTAACGACTTGCCGCCGCTCACTAAGGAAATTATATATCCATTTCTCTACTTTTCCTGTTATTCCCATATATTTCAGTTTATGTATTATGATTCCGTGGTCACACTTGTCGAACGCTTTAGCAAAGTCTGTGTATAGTACATCATAGTTTTCATTGCTTTCAAGTGCATCAATAATGTTGTTGTAGTGTTCCATTAGTTGTGATAGGCATGATCTGCCTGACCGAAACCCGTGTTGGTTATCATTTAATTTTTTCCGAGTTTCCAGAAAGTCATAGATTTTCTGTCTAACTATTCTTTCAAATATTTTAGTGAGATGAGATGTAAGCGATACTGGCCTATAGTTTTTGACCTCGGATCGATCTCCTCCTTTATACAGGGTGGGCCGAAAGTCTGGATCCATAGGAAAATATTTATTTTAATACATAAATTACAACAAATGGTAAATACTTAAAATGAATATCCGTGATACTGTACAGTGGTTCGTACTCCAGTATAAACAACAAATTATAACAAATGCTCAAATTGGCGGCCTCTGACATCGAGACACTTAGGGATGGAATTTATGATTTTTAATAATTCTTCGAATTGACGTTCTCGAGATGCGTGTTTCATTGATAATCTTCTTGTTGACTTTACTGGACTATTCGTTAAAGTTTCACATATCATTGCAGAGGTATTTTCATCAGTTGCAGTTTTTGGACGACCAGAACGCCGTCGATCATGTACACTTCCTGTTTCTTTGAAACGTTTAAACAACTTGCCAACAGTCGCATGTGTTACTGGATGCTTATCAGGATGATTTCTATTGAATTCGGTAGCAAACTCTCTGTGTGTAGCGCCCTGTCTTGCGTACATGAGCACAAGTTCTACTCGGTCTTCTGTTGTTAGATTCGAAGCTATTTCTGGGCTGAAATAAAAAAAGTATTTGAGTATTTATACTGGAGTACGAACTACTGTACAGTATCACGGATACGCATTTACGAGTTAAAGTTGATATTCATTTTAAGTATTTACCATTTGTTGTAATTTACGTATTAAAATAAATATTTTCCTATGGATCCAGACTTTCGGCCTACCCTGTATATTGGGACTATGTTCGCGCTCTTCAGGATGCCCGGTATTTCTCCTGTGTCTAGTGATCGTCTCATATTCAGTATAGGGGCTCAGCGATTGCATTCTTGCAGTTTTTGATCAGTGTGGCATTCCATTTATCCGGTCCTGCCGCTGAGTGTGTTTTTAATTTCCCTATAGCTTGTGTAATATCATCTGTCGTAAAGTCGAAGTCCGTTGTACTTTCCCCTTGTAGTTCTTCGTCAAAGAACGCGTTTCTATAGCATATCACTTTGTCAGTATATATATATATATATATATATATATACACACACACACACACACACACACACACACACATATATATACAGGGTGTCCGAGAATTATCTGTACAATTTTTGGCTGCTATTAAAAGTCAACCATGAAGTGTAGAAATTCCAGTGTTGTCCGATTTTACAGAGAATCTCATTAAGCTTTTTCTGATACCAAGTTTTGACAAGTTTTTTAGAAATTCCAGTGTGTCCGAACATTATCTGTACAATTTCATCTTTTAATAAAATTCTTGATAACACACGTAAAATTCTTAAACAAGATTATTTAGAATCTGTATTTACAAAAGTTTCTTTTATTAAAGTAACGTTGTTACAAACATTCGATATGTGCACCATTAGTGATTCGCAAAACATCCAATCGATACTCCAAATGTTGCCATGTACGCTGCAGCATATCCACATCAATTCGCTCAATAGCAGCTGTGATTCTTGCTTTTAAATCATCAATGTCTGTCACCCGCGTACATTTCTAAAAAACTTGTCAAAACGTGGTATCTATCAGAAAAAACTTAATGAGATTCTCTGTAAAATGGACAACACTGGAATTTCTACACTTCATGGTTTATTTTTAATAACAGCCAAAAATTGTACAGATAATTCTCGGACACCCTGTATATATATATATATATATATATATATATATATATATATATATATATATATATATATATATATATAATATATAATTATATATATATATATAATTAATAAAACTTTCTACTTCATAGATCAGAGTATAGATATAATTTGCTATGGAAATGAACCTATTTTTGAAGTTCATTGTGAATCTGACTTACCAGGACGGTCCACAGTAGGGACAAGATTTCTGATTATTGCTAACGGCGAGAAAACGCATCCGTATCGTGAATGTATCTTTGAGTTTCATTATACGCACTTGTAGGAAGATTTTTTTTTTTACTTTTTGTCGTATGTATGTTATAGAGAGTGGCTGTGTTAGCAGAAAGATATTTTAACTTCAGAATTGGAGGTTTTGTGCGTTTTACTCGAGATCCTTTTAGGCTCATTGTTAAAAGATTGGAATTACATACAGTAAGCCAAGATGAAACACTGACGATATTTCCCATTCTTTAACACATTTTCAGCATATAGACTAAGAACTACAGTTCTACAGAACTACAGAAGGTTTCCGATTATCTGAGAAACATAACGTGCAAACAAGGGTTTAGCAATACAGAAGATCGAAGATATTATGCACCTTTATTTTACTGATTCACTACATGAAAATTTAAAACACAAGAAAACGTCGAAACAAACAGAAACGAAATGCCTATTAGATCTCAAATAATTTAATCAACGACAAAAACAGATATCGAAACAACAACTTTTACCCTGATATAAACTATAAAAAGAACATAGACAATAAATAGCCTATTTTCAACAACTTTTATCCATATGGAAATTAAGTTCATGACTCCAGAGGAGATTATTTCCAAAAGTAGATTTTCGGAAGGTATTACGAGACTCCTCCTAATGTCTCAACAGCAACCGGAGGCAAGGATAGTCAGTTTATTCTCCGGACGGTCCCAAGCCCGGATAAAGGGGGAGGGGTTGGTGTCAGGAAGGGCATCCGGCCGTAAAAACCCACGCCACAACCAAATGAGATGAGTCAAGAACCAAGATGGAGGCGACTCACCTTAAACAGCGACCCCATATAAAAATGGGATTAATTATGCTGAGGAAGAAGTTAAAAGAATGGAATTGTGTAGAAATTTTTAGAAGTCATATTTCGCCATATTTGAGGTGTGGTTACGAGAGCAAAACACACGTGCGAAGTGTATGTGTGTTGGCAGAAAAAATAATTTTCTCACGATAAAAAGAGAAATTTTAGTGTTTGTGACCTCTCTTTCGTTAAAATATCGTCTGACAGAACATTTTTACTTCCGTGACACGAATTACGCTCTTTGTTGTACTTAACCTAAAGTTTATTTTATGAATTACTGTTTTGTTATAGTTCTCATATAATTTTACTCACACACACACACACACACACACACACACACACACACACACACACACACACACGTGCGCATCTCTGCATAAGTGAGGTACAAATTTTTTTTAAAAATCCACATATCTCAAAAACCTAATTTATGCAAACCTAGTTTAACCTAACTTACCTTTAGTGCCATTGAACCGAGAAGGGCGTGATAAGTGTTTCGAATGGAATTAAGGGCTCGAAGGGTGTTTTCTGTTAAGTCATTAAATAGTGAGGTACTCGCTAATCTAATCTAACTTAACCTAACCAACCCTTAACTAACTTAACCTAGCGTAACTTAACTTAATCAGAACTAACTTATTTTTACCGACAATAAAGATGTTTTTAGATTTTTTATGTAATTTTTTTAAAAAATTCCGAGGGAACAACTATGGTAACTCACCAAATGTTAACTAAATATGTTAACATGTTAACTAAATCAAAAATATTTACCCCATTACATCTGTAGATTATCAAAAATTCGTCTTTACTTATACCAGTTACACACACGCATATACACAGAAACACGCACACACGCGCACACACACACACACACACACACACACACCTATATATATATATATATACATATATATATACACTCCTATATTGAACCTATACTGCAATTAAATATAAATTTTGGTCAATTTCTGTACGGGAAAGTTATAATTGAGTTTTGATTGAGGCAGTATATATCATTAAAAAAACTGTTCGTTTATCTGGTTGGATTCCATGAATTCGTAGAAGTAAATGGGATTGAGATTGCTGGATAACAGGCAACATTCTAAATATATAGTTTGGATTATATTAAATAACTCAAAGTTTCAAAGAAATATATTTTCAATTTTTCCTACATATTCCAATCGTAATCCGTAATGAAATTTTGGTTCCAAATCTTCACAAAAGATTCCGAGTGGATTTTGATTTCCTTTGAGGAAAAATTTGTTATTCTGACCCTATTTTTATTTCCGTTCAATAATCCTCAAATTTGGAAGCATTTCCTCTTCGTAATTGGAAATGCCTCGCATTTTTGGTCGAAATTACTAGTAAGAATAGAAGGGATGCAATAAAGATTGTTAGAAGCTATATAAAAATTAATAGTAAATATAAATGATATATAGGAAATTAATGGTTGAGGCGTCGCCTTCCGGAGGCGTCTTATCGCCACCGAGAAAGTTCAGGGAAAACGCGATGTGAAGATGATAAAAAAATATTTGTTAGATTTGTTTCCCCCCCCCCCCCTACCTTTTTTTTTTGTAACCCCTTTAAGGAAT
>JAJOZX010000881.1:977500-987500 GCA_023014485.1 Bathynomus jamesi | reverse complement strand
GTATAAACAACAAATTATAACAAATGCTCAAATTGGCGGCCTCTGACATCGAGACACTTAGGGATGGAATTTATGATTTTTAATAATTCTACGAATTGACGTTCTCAAAATGCGTGTTTCATTTGATAATCTTCTTGTTGACTTTACTGGACTATTCGTTAAAGTTTCACATACCAGTGCAGAGGTATTTTCATCAGTTGCAGTTTTTGGACGACCAGAACGCCGTCGATCATGTACACTTCCTGTTTCTTTGAAACGTTTAAACAACTTGCCAACAGTCGCATGTGTTACTGGATGCTTATCAGGATGATTTCTATTGAATTCGGTAGCAACTTCTCTGTGTGTAGCGCCCTGTCTTGCGTACATGAGCACAAGTTCTACCCGGTCTTCTGTTGTTAGATTCGAAGCCATTTCTGGGCTGAAATAAAAAAAGTATTTGAGTATTTATACTGGAGTACGAACTACTGTATAGTATCACGGATACGCATTTACGAGTTAAAATTGATATTCATTTTAAGTATTTACCATTTGTTGTAATTTATGTATTAAAATAAATATTTTCCTATGGATCCAGACTTTCGGCCCACCCTGTATATATATATATATATATATATATAATATATATATATATATATATATATATATATATATATATAATATTATATATATATAGATATATATATATATATATGTACAGGGTGTCCGAGAATTATCTGTACAAGGTTTGGCTGTTATTAAAAGTCAACCATGAAGTGTAGAAATTCCAGTGTTGTCCCATTTTACAGAGAATCTCATTAAGTTTTTTCTGATACCAAGTTTTGACAAGTTTTTTAGAAATTCCAGTGTGTCCGAAAATTATCTGTACAATTTCATCTTTTAATAAAATTCTTCATAACACACGTAAAATTCTTAAACAAGATTATTTAGAATCTGTATTTTCAAAAGTTTCTTTTATTAAAGTAACGTTGTTACAAACATTCGATATGTGCACCATCAGTGATTCGCAAAGCATCCAATCGATAATCCAAATGTTGCCATGTACGCTGCAGCATATCCACATCAATTCGCTCAATAGCAGCTGTGATTCTTGCTTTTAAATCATCAATGTCTGTCACCCGCGTACAAAAAAGAAAAAACTTGTCAAAACTTGTTATCAGAAAAAACTTAATGAGTTTCTCTGTAAAATGGGACAACACTGGAATTTCTACACTTCATGGTTGACTTTTAATAACAGCCAAACATTGTACAGATAATTCTCGGACACCCGGTATATATATATAATATTTTATTATATATATAATATACTTTCTACGCTAAATCCTTTAAAATGTAATTTTACATCGAGATTTTAATAAAATGTAACCTTTTTCTTAAATTTTTATTTGTTAAAAACTTATTTTTTATTATTATTGCGTGATGTAATTAAAAGTGAATACAAACAAATACAACTGTATTAACGTATCCCTTATTTTATCATGAATCATAAATATCCTTTTTTTTAATGCAGGAAGGAGGGGCCAAGGGCGAAAGCCCGCAACTCCCCCCCCCCCCACCACATAGAAGAAGAAGAGAGCCAAAGTCAAGGTCCAGGGTATTTAGGTGTAGCTATTATTATTATTATTATTATTATTATATTATTAGAATTATTGTAAATAATAATAATTATAGTTATTGAATTCTGTATATAATTAATTGTGAAGATAAAATAATAATAATAATTCTACTCAGAAAAAGTATATATATATACAGGGTGAGTCAGAAGTTTTGCTCAAAAATAACTATACAAGAAATGCTTTTGAACTAGGACTTTTGGAGTAAGTGTAGTTTACGTCCCCCTGACGCAAAAGGGGACATAAACTACACTAGGTCAAAGTTGGGGAACGTAAACTACACTAGAATCTTTAGGAGACATTTTTTAAATGAATCCATTAAATAAAATGTTAAAACTAACGAAAATATTACGACTTAACCTACCCAATCGTTAATTTATATATATATATATATATATATATATATATATATATATATAAATTGACGCTTGGTTAGGTTGATTCGTAACATTTTCGTTAGTTTTA
Organism: Bathynomus jamesi; assembly: GCA_023014485.1. Taxonomy (NCBI): domain Eukaryota; kingdom Metazoa; phylum Arthropoda; class Malacostraca; order Isopoda; family Cirolanidae; genus Bathynomus; species Bathynomus jamesi. The sequence continues at coordinate 985,425 of JAJOZX010000881.1, read as the reverse complement.
ATGTTTTATTTGATTAGGTATACGCGGACAAAGTTGGGGAACGTAAACTACACTAGGCACCACAGGGGGACGTAAACTACACTTGCTCCGGACTTTTGACTCACCCTATATATTACGGTGAAACAACCCATATACATGCGTGATTAACTATTTGATAACCAATCCAAAATGGTTGATTCATCCTTAATTTTCTGGTAAAAAAATATTTATGCAAAGGCTTTAAATTGGTTATCAAATATGGTTGCGGAAAAAGCCTTATATACCTACTTGGTCAATATCGACACCCTCAAAAACTAACTTAACCTAACTTATGTTAACCTAACCTATGTTAACCTAACCTAACCTAATCTAGCTTAATCTAGCCGACAATGATTTGTTGATTTTTTATCAGGTTGATCAGATGTTAGAAGACTAGAAACGCAAATAATTCTTTAAGAATTATAAAACGCTCCAGTGGAGCGATTTTTAAGACTTGAACTTCTTTTGAAATGATGTAAAAAGTATATTTTTACCCTTTTTAATGTAACACTAAAATGCTTTATAAAGAAATATGCTTAAATGGCTTTGAAAATAACTCAAATGTACGAATGCGCAAAAGAAAGAGTTCTTTTAGGCTTCTGAACATGATATACTCGTACGTATGTAAAGAATTCGTTAAGAAGAATGCTTTTTAAAGTCTTATTCTCCTTTTATGAATAAAAAGCACTGCAGCGATTAGAAAACAAGTGTTCCTAAAGAGTTATTAAAGAGATATTGAAGAATTATTAAAGAGTTATTAAAGAGTTAGTATTGTTTGTATAGTTTGTCGCTGTTTCAACCATTGGTACTCCTTTAATGTAGACCATATTTATTATCGCATTATTAAAGCGTGTGCAAATTTTGTTTGAGTACGTTAGGGGCCATAGCTCAGTCAGTAGCACCCCCTATAAATGAACTGAAGGTACTAAGGAGGTCGAAGGTTCGATTCCCGGTGGTGCTGATAACGATGATCCAGGAATTAAAAAGAATGGACCGCATTAATGAGACTGTCCTGAGCGCTTCGGCTGTTTCAGCGTCTTCCCTCAGGCGTTATTACAGTATTTGTTTACATTCAACTGTAAATCTTTCTCTTTGTATTTAACTTTACGAATCCTTTTTTTTTTTTTTACAATTTTTCTTCCGGGTTTTTTTTTGCGTTTCCAAAAATATTAAAAATTGGAAAAGGACATTCTGTGAAATGGTTAACTGCCGACAGTTAAAGACACTGATAAATGATGGCTATGTGGGATCGCTTTTAAAAAACTAATTCATCTTTCTGTCACATACACACACACACACATACACACACACACACGCTACACTCGGGTGTGTGTATATATATATATATATATAGAAAGAGAGAGAGAGAGAGAGAGAGAGAGAGAAGCAAGTCGATGGTATACCAGATAACATCGCTCACTACCAATCCACCGGCTCCAAGTTAGATTCACGATTGGTTGGTACATAAATGAGTACCCTGGGAAGTTTAGTAATTTCTAACTACCCTGGTGGATTGTCGTTGAGATTTCACGTTAAGTTTTGTAAAGTTCTCATCGTGTATATATATATATATATATATATATATATATATATATATATGATGAACAACATGAAATGAGGAATCATTGTACTATATATTAAAAGTAAATTTAACACAAAAATTGGAACCAGTGAGGTTCAAACTCTTTTCGCCACGTATTAGAAGCCATTGCATTAACTCAAAGAGCCATCCCAGACTCCAAATAAAACCATAGAAAGTGTGAAATTTTAGCGGCGTTTGATCACCCTTAAATATATATTATATATATATAATATATATATATATATATATATATATATATATATATATATATATATATATATATATATATATATATATATATATATATATATATATATATGGGAATTAACTCAGAATGGTCCCCTGAGTTTTTTATGATACACACAGACCGTGACCCGTTGCCCACGTCGGGCTAGCATCATGAAAAAGAAAAACTATGGCATTTGTCATTTACCATTACTTATTCGGACTATAGTGGATTTAACTATCCCAGAAGAGTTCCTTGTTCCATGCACGGTCTGTGTGTATCATATATATATATATAATTCTCTCCAGGGAAATAACAGTACTATTATACGAGTAGTAATTTTATTTCACTGCTACTATTATTTCTTATGTATAGAAAAAAAAAGACTTTTTTATATCCTTATATTGGAAATTTCGACAATTTTCCTTCGACGAAAAAATTTCGTTCCCTTAAATTGAACGAAACAAAAAAAAAGTGTTCATTAATCCTAAAGGAAATAATCACGCTTTATCGAAAAGTAAAATCTATTTAATTGCTCCATAAATATAAAATATATATATATATACACACGAGTGTGTGTATATATATATATATATATTGTCAGTATTCTACATAGTAGTTAAGACGTTGGACTGTTGATCGGAAGACTGTGAGATCGAATCCGAGAGAGGAATTTGTAATTTCAAACCTTCATTACTGGGTCGTGATTCCGGATTCCACGTTAATCCACTTACGCGTTCCGTCCCATTTGTACGATTGTCAGATTGTTAAAATTTGCATTCGTATTTAAAAGCAAAAATTGGAGTCGGTTCCGGGATAAATTGGTTAAACTGTAGGTCTATAGTTGGGGATTGGTGGAAGGTGGGGGAAGTTGGACCTTTGTCAGAACGAACAATTCGGGCGGGAAGCAATATTAAAAGGTTTCGTATATATATATATATATATAAATAAAACCTTTGGTTAGCTTGCGCCCGAATTGTTCATTCTGACGAAGGTCAAGCTTTTCACTCCACCTTAGACCTACAGTTTAACGTGAAATCCGAACCACGCCCCACCAGCAGCCCAGCGTCTTAACCACTAGGCCACCCAGGGTACCCATTTATCTACCACCCACTTTCTTTATTGTGTGGAAGGATGAACAGCTGGGTTTTACTGCGCACCGGCTTCCGTCACCGGGTCTCGATCCAGGGGCCGATGGATTCGTAGTTGGGGACGCAACCACTACACCACTACACCACTATATTATATTATATATATATATATATATATATATATATATATATATATATATATTATATATATATAATATATATATATATATATATATATATATATATATATTATATATATATATATATTATATATATATATATATGCCCTTCTTCCTACATAAAATATATATATATATATCTCGCAAATGAGGCGGGATGCTGCAGAGGGGTCGACCGCAGGTCGATCCTGAACCGTCGTTCAAACTCACCAAAAGTAAGTAAAGTATATATATACGTATATATATATATCATGGCATGCGGTGGCTACGTTTACAGGGTAAGCCGTATTGCGTGCGAGCACACCCACTATATGTACACATTATATAATAAAAGTAATTATAGTAGCTAATGATAAACATCATAACTGGCCAGTGGGTATGTACTGTTGACTATTCTGAAAAATACGGTACTGTCTTTAATACCTTCAATAAGATTTTTATTAGGGTAGGCGGCGCTTACCTAGCTTACCCTGAATGCACGCCAATGATATATATATATATATATATATATATATATATATATATATATATATATATATATATATATATATATATATATATATTATATAAGCATTATAACTTTATATTATTTTTCGATTACTGCAGTAATATACTAATTTTTTGTAATTTGACTTTTAACTGGGTAGGCTACGCATGCCCCGCTTACCCTGACTGCACGCCTCTGATATATATATATATATATATCTTAAGAATTGTTCCTATATTCGTATGTTAATCCCGGTGGCCGGACAGTTCGCTACTGGACAGTTCGCTACCGGACATTTCGCTACTGGACATTTCACTACTAGGTCTGTTCGTTACTAGGTCACTTCGCTACCATTAAAGGTTAAAATCATTGTTATATTATTTTATACATAAAGCTGTGTTAACAATATTTACATAGGTAAATAAACTGAGGTATATTTTTTGATGTTTATTAAGACAAAACATATTTGTTAATGTTTATTAAAAATTATTGATTAAAATTTATTAAAATATCCAAAATATATAAGAAATATAAATAAAAAAATACAATGTTTGTCATATAAACAATTGCAAACGTGAACGTAGAAACATGTGTCATATAAAAAATACAATAATTAGCTAAAAATATTTAAGATTGTGAGCTATTGCCCGAAGGAAGTCAAGTTTGTTTCCGGAATCATAGGTTTCCAGCAATCTTCTAATTCGCTGTTCGCAGTCCCTGTACTTCTTTGGAGGGTTATCACCACGATTAAATTGGGTTACTTTGGTCCTTGCCAATGCTTCTTCTTGTTTCAAGGCATTAATCAGAGTCCAGATGTTTGGATGTAAACTTGTCACAGAAAGTTTGAGTGCATTATGAAAACCTTCCAAGTTTTTATTTGTTCGAGGCATTCCATTTACAGACCTTTCATAAACATTCCAGGAATCAATAGAAAACAGTGGATCTAATCTCCTTCTTCGCGGACCACGACCTCTCACTCCTCCTATATAATTAGTTTCAAAATAGGAGACAATTTCTTGTGGAATGTCATCATCATCAATGATCTCTTCAAAGCCTTCTATGACATCATTAATTGGCAGAAAGACAAGTGCAGGAAAACATCTAATCTTAAGGCTAAAATCATCATCTTCATGGTATCTTTGCTTTAGACCTGCTTGTACAACTTGTTTGTAGGTATTCTGTGCTAGATGGAACAAACAACACGTAATGTTCGCATTCGGAAACACATTTACGAAACTATTGATTGCTGCCTTTTCAAAATCCATTACCATATGTGCAGTTCATTGTTTTGTAGTAGTTCTTTCACTTTATCAAAAAGTCGTTTGTAAGTGTTTTGAGTCTTGTCGGGAAGTAGAGCAAACTGTCGTGGAACTCTGAAGTCTTTGGCTTGAATGTGAAGAGTATATAATTGATAATATATGTTGGGACTACACTTAATTGTTCCATCTCCAGCCCAAGTCTTGAATTTCTTAAGGTCCTCAAGAGCTTGATCTGTTGCAAATATTAAAATTCTTTGTGTATCGTCTATCCCACTATCATACTGGAGGAATGTCGAGCCACAATTGAGTGTAGAATACTCATTCGGAATGAGATAACCATGTCGTGTTTGTGGGATTGGAGGAGACTGGTTTTGTACTTGTCTCCAACGTCTGACACTGCGGCTTATAGATGATACCATGGGAAGTTCTGCTAAAGTACATTGATTCAAACTTGCCGTTTCACGGGATATAACGGTCCGAGAAGCATCTTGAGTAGAAACTGATTTTTCTTTTATGTTTTGCTGTGCAATTCTTGCATTTACAGTTGAAGCGGTTTTGCACTGTGGTTATGCTTGCCAACAGTCTTAATAATGGTATATTCTTCGTCGTCTGTATAGGTGCGTACCCTGGCCTTACACGTGCGATTCTCGCACATCCAATACTGCTTCGAACCATCAGCATTCTGTTTATGTTTGTTATAGATATAGTTTAGATCGTCAATCAGTTTTATTCTATTCCTTTTTGAAGTCAAGATGCGTGGCATATTAGCTGTTAAGGGCAAATCAGCAATTAAAACTAAATAGAGTTGAATGGGCACAAACAAGGCTGTATATAAGTTATTTGTTAACACTTGTATTTCTTAGAATCGGGCAGTATATATTTTCAATTATTTTGTACACTTGTGAGTTCTTAGAAAACACAGTTACAATCACTTGTTGTCGTGAGATTGGTACAAACGAAACTGAATATATCTAAAAAATTTGAAAAACATTAAACTTTCGTATGGGCATGGTTTGGATGTAAACCACGTGGCGTGACCAACTAGCCAACTAACTAACAAACTTCTTTGAATATGGTAGCGAAGCGACCTAGTAACGAACAGACCTAGTAGCGAAATGTCCAGTAGCGAAATGTCCGGTAACAAACTGTCCTAGCATCGTTAATCCCCCCTTTTGAAGTCGATTTTAGATATTCATTTCACAAATCTTGAAATTAAGTTACGTGGATGATATAGTGACACACGGTATTAAACCAATCGCATGATCTCATTTTATTTTCAGGATGTTCAGGATGTTTGAGTACCTATACGGATTTTACCTCAGTTATTACCAGTTCAAAGCCGGATTATCCGAAATCATTCGATAGACAGACAAAATCCTACCGTATAATTGTTTTTAGTATATATATATATATATATATTAGAAAACAGAAAGTTCGTGTTCCCAAATTAAAGGCTAGACAGGGAACATCCTCAACCCTGAAAGAAAATAGTTTTGTTGTGAGAGGACCAAAACTGTTTAATCAGCTGCCCAAAGACCTAAGGAACATGAGTGTTGTTGCGGTGGACATCTTCAAAAGAAGATTAGACGCCTGGCTCAGAGCAATCCCCGATGAGCCGATCTGAGGAGGAGAGTACAAGAAACTAACTCACTACTTCATCAGGCCAACTCGAGAGGAGGGGCGACAAGCTTGACCTTCGTGAAATGAGGGATCATCGTACGAAACATTTTGAAGGGTTGAAAGGAAAGGTATATACAGTATATATTATATATATATATATATATATATATATATATATATATATATATATATATACCGGTATATATACACACCAGTTTCAGTTATAGAAGTACTACTACTACTACTACTACTACTACTACTAATAATAATAATACTGCGCCTCGGTGGTGTAGTGGTTAGCGTCGCTGACTTCGAATCCATCGGCTCCGGGATCGAGACCCAGTGACGGCAGGCGGCGCGCAGTGAACCCAGCTGTTCATCATTCCACACAATAAAAGTGGTAAGGACGCTGGGCTGCTGGTGGGGCGTGGTTTGGATTCCACGTTAAACTGTAGGTCTAAGGTGGAGCGACAAGCTTGACCTTCGTCAAAATGAACAATTAGGGCGGAAGCAAACACCAAAGTTAATAATAATAATAATAATGTTTAATGTGTATATCGATGGATTAATTGCTTCACTTAATGAGGCAACAGTGGGATGTTGTATAGATAACACAAGGATAAATAACTTAGTTTATGCCGATGATATGGTGTTAATAAGTCCCTCTGTTAAAGGTCTGGATCGGCTACTAAAAGTCTGCGAAGTGTATTTGCAGAAACATGATATTCTTTTTAATGTTACAAAAACTAAGGTTATGCAATTTCATCCTAAAAGCTGTAATCCGTCAGCTGACATAAGGTCTAAAATGAAAGGTGAAGTAATTGAGGAAGTACAAGAGTTTAAGTATTTGGGTCAAACTATTACCAGCTCCTTGAGTGATGAATCTGATATAAGAAAACAATCTCGAAGCCTTTGTGCTAAGGCGAATATGACTATAAGGAACTTTCGGTTCTGTACAAGTGAAACTAATGACACTCTCTTTCGTACTTTCTGCAGTAATATATACAGACAGCAACTCTGGGTGAATTATAAAAAAGGTTCTGGCAGAACTCTAAATTTGCTGTACATCAGGTCTTTTAGACTTACATAAATTACCCCCCGAGATGCTCAGCTTCGCAAATGTTTGCTACCCGCAATGTCCCGAGTTTCCCGGAGGTAACAAGACATGCTCAATACAGTCTACTACAAAGAATTAAAAAATTAATCAACCCGATTACACCGGTCTGCATGAAAATCGATTTCTTTATTTTGAGTTGTGATTCTGAAGCAGTTCGCTGCGCTGAATTAAAAAATGCTACCAGTTGTTTTCTATCACCCACAGTTTTAAAGTTATTAGCAAAACAATTTTGGGGCGTTTTGTAATTTTTTTCCTTTTTTATCTTTAATTAATTTCGTTTTTTCATATTTTTCAGATAGATAATTCTAACATTACGTCTTTAAAATTTTAATAATGGCTTCTAGAG